>PVJA010007092.1:0-60507 GCA_004027025.1 Myocastor coypus
GGTTTTAGTACTGATGGGATTATGGGTGGAAGTACTTCTGGGATTATGGGTGTAGCCTAGGGTGGGAGCTAAGGTGGAGAGCCTGAATGTAATATAAAGAGAGACAGAGAGACAGACTGGAGCTCGAGCTGGTGCTGCTGCTCTGCTGCCCTGATTGACTGGCTACCTCTGCCGCCATTTTGCTGCTGTTCTGCCTCCATGAACTGGATGCTCTCCACCCTGCTCCACTCAGCCTTGGGCCAGCCGAATATGGACTGAAACCTCTACGAACTGTGAGCTAAATAAACCTTTCCTTCCTTCATTTTGAGTGTCAGGTATTTGTCCCAGCAACGAGCAAAACGTAACTAATACATCTTGAATGCACAATATTAAACTGAATTACAGCCAAAAGCTGATATTAAGAATCAGCTGATTTCTCTTATATAAGAAATCCAACATATAAGTATAGAGTAAAATGAAAGACAGAATGGTAAACCAGCAGATACGTTCAGCGTCAGAGGGGGTGAAGGGTGGGGAGAAGAAATGGAAAGGAGGAGGAGACGAAAACACTTAGATCCACCGTGCACACTCCCTCGCCCCGCTCAGCAAATGTCCTCATTCTGTGACGCAAATTGGCTTTAAGCTATATATATATATGACGATGTCAAGAATAATATAAAATACCACACAGTTAGGGTCACTCAGAATATGGACAAGGTTTAAAAAAGTGATATTGGGTGATTTCAAAAGGAGAAAATGTTACAATCTTTTTTTTTTTTTGTACTGGAGATCAAACTCAGGAATTTGTTTTTGACAAGAAGGTGCAGAGGCCACTGAAGTACCTACCCAGCCCAGTTATAATTTTAATAATGTCATAAAGTAAGCTCAACTTATCTCTACATTATTATAGTGGCTGGAAAATTGAAAAAAGAAAGAAGTGAAACCTTATTTAAGTCAATTTTTAAAAGTCAAACAAATTTGGCAATAAACTGCTATTTTTAGTTCTATATATGCATAGCTAGACAATAGTTATGATTATAATTCAAACAATTGAATGTAGCTAACTTACAGATCATCTCAAATATTCAAAATTTTATGAAAAGATTATTGGAAATTTCATTTTTCAAACAAACATATAATATGTAAATATGTTTCTTACACAAAATCTTTTTATCATAATTTAATTTTTTGAAGAGAAAAAATAGCAAAGCAAGTATTATGAATGATACAGAATTTTACTAAACAAAATGATAGTATCTCAAAAAGGTTTGTAGTTTGCATATTGTTTTCTTAAAATTAGTTGTGCAGATTGCCAGATATAACCATGCAAAATTGGTCAAAAATTAAAAGGAATAGAAAAAAAATTAAGTATGAACTTTTCCTTTCAATAAGCAAGTAGAAATCAGAAGTCAGCTCTATGTGTATCCTCCTTTCCCTTATTCCAGTTGTTACTATGCTTTGAACAGTTTCTTTTCTCTTTTATAGTATCTATGGTGTACTTCAGATTTTATCTACTTGTTATAACTTATTGTAATCATGAACATGGCGCTCTTGGAAGACTATATTTATGTTCTTATCTAAATATATTAAGGTAGTGAATCCTTATAGGCAACTATACACGACATTAAAATAAGGCATTTTATTTATTTTCATTTTAGTTTATTTTATTAATTTTAATGAGAAAGACATAGCAATGAGAAAGTTTCAAAACAGGTTAGTAGAACAGTTACAATAATTAATATATTACATATTGATATCCAAATCTTGGAAACAAGCAAAATGCCCATTAGCTGAGAAATGGATGAAAAGACATCGGGTTTCTCTACAATGCAGTACTACTTAGCTATAAAGAATAATAAATTTGAAGGCTTCCTATATATGTGGGTGCAATTTGAAGATACACTCACAAGTGAAATAAGACAGATCCACATGTGTAAAAGGGGGGTATAAATGATGAAGTATTTTAAAATAGGTGGCTTTAAAACATTTTTCTCTGCAATAAAAATCAAAAGTATCAATATTATTTGCCCAGCCTTGTATAACTATAGCTATTAAACTGAGCAACAGATTTTATGATAAAAATAGGTAATACAGTGTTAATTAGTTATTCTTGCTTTGAAGACCCCTACCATGTATTGTTGTATGTTACCATGTTTGATATTTGAGTTGGGTACTGCTATTTGTTTTTCATTTCACTTTTACTCTTCAAAATAAAATAAAATAAAATAAAATAATTTTTATAAACTTAAATGTTCTCTACTTTGAAGTAGGAGATCATTCATTGTAAAAATGGTAATAATTTCTTTGATGAAAGTAGTAAGGGCCTGGCCTGACAGCTCAGCAGACTAAAGCACCTGTTTAGGCAGAGTGCAGCAGCTAGGGACTGTTGCTCAGCCTGCCAGAAGCCTCGCTCCCAGAGCCAAAAGGTACACACAGCAGAATACCAAGCATTAGGATCAGAACAGGTCCAAAATCCAGAATAGCCAACATTAAATCCTACAGGTCCTTGTGGAACATCTGAAGCAACCCGTGGCAAACTGTAAGCTCCATGAGATTCCATCCTAAGGCATTTGGCATTGTAGCTCCCATGGCTTCTCTCTCAGGCTGGCTTTGACCCTGCTTTGCATGATCCACGTTCCTGGTCTTTTGAAACTGCTTGGGTTTCCACTGAACAGGCTTCTCAAACACAGCTTTACAATCTGCCCTCTCAGGGCCATATTGTCAGGCCTCCCAGGCCTTCTGCAATCTAAGTGGAAGCTTGCTTAACTTCAGAACTCTTGCATTCTCAATGCACCTAAAACAGCTGCCATGTGGATGCTGCCAAGGTCTGCTGCTAGCTGGAGCAGTAGCCAGTCTTTCTTCTCACTTGGACGTAGGGGTTGAATGCATGGATTGCTGAGCACTCTGTCCCTGATTCTGAGGAATAAATTCTCCATGCCACTGCTGTTCTGGAACTCAGCACCATTCGGGAACAAATGACTCAGCAGCTTTCTTCTGAAGGCAAAGTCTCTGACTTCTGCAATTCTGAGGCTTAAAAGAGTGGAGACCTGTTACCTCCAGTGAGGCCCTCAGGTCATTTTTCCATTCTCTCATTCCTTCTCAGCAATGGAGGTCCTCCTTTGCATTCCACAGTTTTACTGGCGTTTGCTTTCTGGCCAAACTCACAATAATTTGAGCCATCTTGCTGAGTTCCTTGCTCTTGATTCTCAACACAAATCTTGCTAAAAGCCCCAAATAGCAGCCATGCCACTGCTTCAATATTTGGCTGCTTTGTAATACCTTTTGAAATATTAATCAGCCCACCATGCTTAATCTCAGTCTTAGGCAAAGTCTCTGGTTATGGAAAAAAATGCAGATTTCTCTGCTAAGTCAGATCACCAAAGATCTGGAGTCCAACAACCAATGTAGTGTACTTTTCAGCAGAAACCTCCCAACCTGGTTTTTACAGACTGGCTCTCTCTCTCTCTCTTTCTCTCTCTCTCTCTCTCTCTCTCTCTGAGCTCTGACCAGAATCTCCTCTACAGAAGAGTCAAAGCTATTCTAACTTTTCACAAGCAGGCAACATCTCTGAAACTTTCCTATCTCTTCCTATAAGACACTTCCAAACACTTGTAATGCACATGGTCAGGTTTAGACATAGTTATGACCTTACTCCTGGTACCAAATTCTGTCTTAGTTACTCTTTTCTTGTTGCTGGTATAAGTACCCGACACTCAAAATGAGGGAAGGAAATGTTTATTTAGCTCAAATTTACTGGAGATTTCAGTCCATGTTCAGCTGGCTTCACAGCAGAGAGGTACATGGCAAAAAATATCCTTTCATGGTGCCTAGTAAAAGCAAGAGCTCTGAGAAGAGCTAGCCGCAAATCACCTGTCGTAGGGCAGGTGCAGAATCTATTTCCACAAGAATCAATTGAAATTCCAGAAGCTTCTCCCTGACTACATGAGAGTTTAGGGGCACACCTATGCACAAACCATAACAGTCATGATGAACTCACATTTCAGTTAAATATAACACAAGCAAGTAACTTCCTCTACCTTCCTGAATATCACCAAGAGTATGTAAATGAAGGCTTATTGCTCAGTATCTCTTATGTTCAGTTTACAGTCTGCCTACATTCAGCCGAAGGAGAACAATAAATGTGTCACTGCACATAGTTTACTTAATTTGGTTGTACACACACACATACACGCACATGTACATATGTATGAGAAACATGCTATAGTATTTCTTGTTGCTTAATTTGTTTTAAAAAAAATTGACCACAATGAGTTGTATTTATCATTTTGCCTATTTTTCTCTTTTATGATGATTCCTGTAATTCCTTTTTAAATCCTATTAGATATGTTAGTTTAGCATTGAAAATATTTCCAAAGATTCTTGGTTACCAGAGCAGTTATTTGTTCTTTCTTGAAGCACAAAAGCATGTGCCTTATATATCAGACATGAGTTACATGAGAGAGTATTTTCCTCTCCATAGAAGCTTGAATTTCAAGCAGGAGATCAAAAGAAGAGAAACGGAGTTTGTTTTTTCTAGGGCCTGCAGACCATGTTGCATGTGAAAATGTGAGAACCCAGGATGAGGATCAACCATTTAAATCTTTCTTTGGAACAAATACACAAGGTATAGATAGGAGAACAAAAACCAGAGAAACCAGCTGCTTAAAATTTATTTTCTCATCAATTATCAAGTTTTCTACTCCACAACATTTGTAAAAAAATATTTTAAAGCAAAGATTGTGACTTTTCATTTAAAGAAATTTGAAATTTGTACCTTAAAATAGCTTTAGTACTTAAATCACCCAACAAAGGATATCTCACCAAATGTGTTTTTGGAAAAATCAGTTTAATAGCTCTGTGAGAATTGAAATTTTTTCAGCCAAATGAAGTTTTTTTGGTCAGCTCAGCCAGCCTTAAGCGCAGATCTTGCTTGGCATCTGGTGCTAGAGATGGAACCATGGCCCTCTGTTCCTGCCTAAGGCTGCCTAATTAGGCACTTTATTTTATTTATTTATTTATTTATTTATTTATTTATTTATTTATTTATTTATTTATTGTCTTTTTGAGACAGGGTCTCGCTATGCAGTTCAGGCTGGCCTTGAGCTCACTTTGGTAGCCCAGGCTGGTCTCGAACTTGCACTGATCCTCCCGCCTCAGCCTACCAAGTGCTGGGATTACAGGCATGCGCCACCACGCCCAGCTAATTAGGCATTTTAGGCAGCTGAGCTATCTTGCCAGCAGCCCCAGTAATATTTCAGTTTCACACTTAATGTCTTGTAAGTGAACTAGAGCATGAATTTGTCTTGGAGAAGTCCTTTGTGACATGCAGATATAGCTCTCGGTTTCTGGAGACCAAGATTCCTTCTAGGTTGTGGCAATTTCAACAGAAAGAGACATGGAAGGCGAACAGGAAGGGTGTTAACGTGCAAATTTCTTGCCTTGCATCCGTCATAGTTATGGTTCAGTTGTGCTTCCAAACCTTATGTAGTCATGGAGTGGACTTCTAGAGTTTGTGACTAAATCATGATCGACCCACTTGGGACCTCCCTCTGTCCATCTCGGATGGGAGCTTTCTTTCCCCCAATAAATCTATTCTGCTTACAAAACATTTTAAAAAATAAATCATGATCCATGGAAATTATGGGTGTGAGTGCTGCCGGGATTATAGTTGGGATGGATAATCTGAATGTAACTTAAAAAAAAAATTGATCTTTGTTGTCATTGTTCTGGCCACTCCTCCCTCCGGGCTCCGCACTTTACTACAAACATTAAAAGTTGCTCTTTGCCAGGTGCCACCAATTGCCCAACACGCGTCGAGTAGGTGGAAGGGCATATTCAGGTCAGAGTCTACGGAAGCCTCATATCATATGCAGCTGGTTCCCAGGCAGGGTGGCACATTACAGAGGCACAACAATTGACCACAGTAGGAGACAGTAAAATGAGGAGTCTTAAGAGCACTTTAGGCCATTTTTATCTTGATCCAGACTACCAAAATTAGGACATGCTCAACCAGTCAGTGGCCTGTTTAGTAATCATAATGTTTTTATTTTTCTTTTTATTCCTCTTTTTCTTTTGTTTTTATTTTCTCATATTTTTGTTATTATTTCTTTTAGCTATTTTCAAAACCAATTTCACAAGTTTGTACCTTGTAAACTAAACAACTAATTTGAAGAAAACATCATGTAATACATCAGTCATTGTCTAATACCCAATCGCTTCTTCAGTGAAATTTTGTAACATTTTAAATTTATTTTATTACTATTTTGAATTCTTTGAAATATTACAACAAAAAAGGAAAAGTTACCTAAAGAGTTAAAGTTGACTAAGTATTTATTAAGTGAAAACTTCAAGAAAGTTTTTTTTTTTTTTTTTTAAGTTGAAAAGGTTTTTGTTTCTTTGTTTATTTTTTGTTTTGCTTTCATTTTTGATTTTTCTAGCTCAGGCCATTTTCAGGGTAGGGATGGGGATTGAAGCTGTACCTGACTGCTTGCCATGCAGGCACTCAACAAAAAAAGTGACAGCAATCATAAATAAGTTGTGCCCAATGCCTTGTATGGAACTTCCAACCGTCTGTGACCTTTTTAGGGTATTTAGTACAGGGTCTATAGAGCCTCACTATACCGATCAGACTTGTAGGGATCCTGCTGTTTTGAGCACCCCAAGCTCTGGGTCTGCAGGGACATACAACCACACCCAGGCTCATATAAGGCAAATTTGAACAAACATAAAAAAAATCAAAAGAGTAATGACCCAACTGTAAAGGAGGTACTTTGGCACATCTGTGTCACAGATGTAACTCATCTAGGCACAAAGTGAGCAAAGAAACTGCCTAAATATTGAGAAAATGTCAAGAAAGTGACTTAGTAGAACTTCACAGAGTATTCTACCCAACAGCATGAAAATATACATTCTTCTCATCTGGGTAGGGTTCATTATCCAAAACAGTACATAGCTTAGCTCACACATCATACCTAAGTGAGTGCAAAGCAATTGAAATCATTCCATACATATTAACTGCTCATATTGAAATAAAACTGGAATTATTGACAAAAGTAGTCATAAAAGCTCTGTAAGCTTTTGGAAGTTAAATTTCAAACTGTTGAGCAATCAAAGCATCACAGATGCAATTAAACAAAAAATTAAAATATTTTTACAATACAATGAAAGTACAGGTACAACTTACTGGAAACTGCTGAATACAATGAATGCTGTCTTCGGTGGGAAACTTGTAGGGACAATCTCTCATATCAGTAAAACAGAAAGAGACTCTCCGCACAAAATAATTCTACAGTGCACCTGAAGCTCTCAGAAAAGTGAGAAAGTAAAGCCCAAAGCCCAAAGAAGGCCAGAAATTGTTAAAGTCTGAGATGAAATCAATGCTGTGGAGACGAATGAAATACAGAAAATAAATGAAAAGAAGAGTTCATTGTTTGAAAGAATAAATAAAATGAACAAATCTCTCTCCAGTCTTATAAGTAAAGAAAAATCAAGTTCATGTAAAAAGAAAGGGTAGTGTTTTACCTCTGACACTTAGTGTCCCTCTTTCAGCTCGCTTGCCAGTGTCCCTCTGCCTCCCCACAACTGAGCACGCATGCAGAGGTACAGTGCGGAGTGGCGCAATGAGATAAGTGTGCACTGGAATTTCAAGAGCGTTGTTCACAATATACAAAGTGTAGGATGGCTATCTGTATGTGCAAGGCTTAATAAATGTTTTACATGTAGCAGCAACATGTGTTATGCTTCTGAGAACAAGTATTAAAATAAACTACAGAAGTGATAAACGCCATATAACATTTGTGACTTAAATGTGCATATTCCATATGCTTATTTGGATGTTCCCATCTCATTTTGTTCACCCAGGTTTAAAAATTTCTGAGAAAATATCTTCCCAGATATGGCTTACTTCATGGCTAGATTTCCTCAAGATCTGTGTTCGGTTGTCCTCAGGAAGAGGGAATTGCAGTATTCTGTGCACTGGCTGATAGCACTACTGACATACGCTACAATTAATTATTTGCAAGCGTCAAGGGACTAGAGGACGAGCTAGTGCTTCTAGGAATGGTTGTGGGGCCAAGTCACACAGTTTTTCTTTTTTAAAAATGAATTTCTGGGGCCCAGCAGGATGGCTCAGTGGTCTAAAGCACCTGCTTAGGAAACTTGGGCTGCTGCAGGGACCGCAGTTCGATCCCCAGCACCACATGCTGTGCCAGCCCCGCCCTGAGAGCAGGATGAGCCGTCCATAAAAATAAATAAACAAACAAACAAAAGTTCTGAAACAAGAAAAAAATAAAATAAAACAAAAAACTTCTTAAAAATGAATTTCTTACATGAACTGCTGAATGAGACCCTACAAAAGCCGAACACATTAACAGTAGTATTAGTAATATTAATAATAATGGCAGAGAACAAATATAAATAATTAAAAATCTTTCTGATGCATTGTTTCATTAAAAAGTGAAGACGTAGCTTTCACTTATTAAATTATTTCATTTGTGACCAACGAAGGGACGAGTTGTCCAGCTGCTAAGTCGTCAAGCGCGAAGCACATCCCAGTGAATCTGGCAGGAAATGACTCCCTAAACATGCTGCTATGCCCTGCCCCAAGTGCTTCCAGCAATCAGAAAGCAGCAGCACCTCCAGCATCCCAATGAGACCCTTGCTGTCGCCTCTCCTTAAATTTTCAACTTGCGGTTGAGCACAGTCCGCCTCATTTTACAAAACCACGTCACTTATTGTTCTTTTTGAAAACATTCTTTCACTGAATACTGGAGATTTTTGAAATTATTTTTTGTCTTCCACTCTTATATTTTATATTAGCTAAATTAAACCTGCATTCCCACACTGACACCTTCTACCTAGGTAATCTAAGTCAAGAACGATGCTATTTTACTTCCTGCTCCTGAGAAAACAACACACTTCATTTTATTTATTTCAACTGTGAATTTTCTTTCATAGAAGACATATCTCTGTAAATATCATAAAATAGTGTGTTATGTAGCTTTACTTGCATTTCAAGAAAGGGTGTGTGATAAATGGGGCCCAGGGACAGCTATGGCCTGATGCTGAAAACCCTAGAAGCCTGGGAGAGGGGAGTCCTGCACAGATAGTAGCTTCAACTATCTGGTTGTCGCTCCTCCCTTGCTTGGAAGGCTAATGGCTGACCCCTGTGTGAAACTGATGGTAGGGAAGGGATGGGAGTTAATGGAGACTGCGGTCACGTTTGTGACTAAGCAATGGGCCTCCTGTGCTAAGATGATTGTGCAAAAGATCATGCTCACTAGCCTGAAATAAAACTGCATCACTCTTGGGGTTCTTGGCTCACTGAAGGATGAATCTCAGTGATTCCTTCGGGCTACCTTCGTCAGGTCTTCTCATTGTTCCGTTTGGTGCCAGCTTATAACATTACAACAGGTGGTGCACAGTGCGGGGCATGGAAGATGACCAGTGGTGAGTTAAGGGAGGCCTGACAAAGTGGGAGAAGTGTGCCCAGAGTAGGCAAGACCACTGGCAAAAGTTCAGAGCCATGGGAAACTCCGCCTCAGGAAAAAATGAGTATAACTGTCTTTTTATACAGATGATACTCAAAGGAACAGGGGTAAAGGTGAAAACAAAGAATTTCAAGGTATTATTTTCCCATATAAGGAGGCATTGTTTACGGTTTCAGTCTAAGGAAAAGGCTGCTTTAAGCTTAAAAGATTGGAAACAAGGTATGACAGCGCTGCATCGTCCTCCCCAAAAGGGGCGACCAGTTCCTCTTCATGTATGGTCTCTTGTAGTTTAATTTTCTTAGCTTTGGAACAGTTACAGTCAGACCCAGGAAAATATAAGAAATATTTGGACAGGTTAGCTTCAGATGCTGAAGTTGCTAAACCTCAAGAGAGCGGCCACACAAATATCAGTCTTCACATGAGAACTTTTTAATATCTCTGCCTCCCTCCCTCTCAAATGTAGATGCTAGCATAACAAAAAGGATGCAAACAGAGCAAGGGGCCTCTGTGGTATATAATTACGACAAGGGTGCACCCCTCAAGACCCCGTACATGAAGGTACTCAACAGTATACCAAGAGTGTCAGCTCTTTAAATTTCTCTGTGCTTTATAGTGGGGAAGAATCTGCTAGAGTTCTAAATGGACGTTTATGTCATTCCAAATCACCCCCTCAGAATCTCAGGATTTGGAGGATGTAGAACAAAAGAAACTAAGCATGAGGTGTGTGAACCATGAGCTGAGGTAAAGCAATTATCGCAATTAATTTCTAAACTGATTGCAAAATGGAGGTCTCTTCCCCTCTAGTTCCTCCATCTCAGTTCACGAAAATTCAGACCCTATCACCATCTGTTAACCCTTCTGCTCCTCTATCTGAGGTAAGAAAGGAAGCTATCACAAAAGTTTATAAAAGTGTGATATCTCAGGCCCTTATGCAAAGGAGATCCTAAAACTTATCCTGCCCCATTGGGTGTTTTTCCTGTGGTGGCTCAACAATACCCACCAAATGCTCAATTTCCCCAGGGCTATATACAGTGGGAACACCAATGTCTGCCTTTAAGGTTATTAAATAATTAAAGCATGCTATTGCAGCCTATGATAACTGGATTAATATGAGGACTAACAAAATGAACATAGATTATTTCCTCATGACTGGGAAGTATTGTATCATACTGCATTAGAGCCAAACCAATATTTACAATTTAGAATTTGGTGGAAAGATGAAGTAGATATTCAAGAGAAGATTAACACTTGGGATTCAAAAAGAAACAGTTGCACTGGTGAAATAGCTGAGTACAATAAACACTTTCCTAGCAAGGACAAAGATCTGAGTTTAATCCCCAGTTCCGCAAAAACAAAAACAAAAACAAAAACAAAAAACAAAACAAAAAAGAAGAAAGAAAGCAAGGAAGTAAGTAAGGAAGGAAGGAAGGAAGGAAGAAAGAAAGAAAGAAAGAAAGAAAGAAAGAAAGAGGTAGTGGCCAGGGAGATAGTACAGTGGTAAACATTCTAAGCCATATAACTGTTTAGAATATTTTTTATTTTGTAACTCATTAACTTTATGAAAAATCAGTAACAAATATATAACAAATTAAATTTATAGACAATTATTTAAATGTAAAAGATGTAGGTTGTAGACAGTGAATTTTAGAGAAACATCGCTGAAGTGAATAAATAACATGAGCTTAATGATAGATTGCACAGTGTAAAAGAACTATTTACAGACTTAAAGAATATAGCAATATAATTGCCTAAAATAAAAATGAAGAAGAATTTACAGATCAATCATATAATAATTCACTCTGTGCCAAAATCAATGAAACTTATATTCACATGATTTTATTTGCATGTCTTATGCAAAATATTCATTCTTCTTGGAAATGTGGTACTGTAAGTTTGAAAAAATTAACAAATTTTATATCTTTAAATTTTATTGTCTACCATTTTCTGCATAGAATATTTTAAATAATTAAAATTAATTATGTTTATATGAATATCTAAATCGGTGCCAGTGATAGAAGGTAGGGTCCGTCTCTGGCTCATCATATGTGGGTAATATTTATGGTGTATATATTTTCAGTAAAAATAAGGCCTATTTGGGCCTACTCCTTTGTACAGAGTTTGGAGTCAGACTTTTTGGTTACCATAATGGTTACATAAATACTTAAGTGCAGTATGTGACACTAACCAGTTGTTTCCAATAGGGAATACGTATAGTCCGGCATCATGCCTTATTAATATTTTCACATTATGACATTGTATTAAGATATTCATACACAAAATAAAGACTGCCCTCTCAGTAGAACACAAAATAAAATATAAACTGCACAGTTATCATATTAAGTACCACCAATTCTGCAATACAATTTGCAATACTTACATTTTGCCAGCGAGATTTTAACAAGTCTCTATTAATCAACTTTACTCATACTTCAAACTTTCTCAGCCATTGTAGTAAAGAAAAATGCTTTTTGAACAAGAAATTTCCTGAAGGCCTTCTTCACCTCCTGGTTCCTCAGGGTGTAAATGAGAGGGTTGACCAGTGGGGTGACCACACAGTAGAACACAGAGACCACTTTCCCAATGGTGAAGTTGTACTTGGCCGGAGGACGCACATAGGCAAAGATAATGGTGCCATAGTAGATGGTGACCACAGTGAGGTGGGAGGCGCAGGTGGAGAAGGTTTTCTTCCGAGCCTCCTGGGAGGACAGCCTGATGACTGTGCGCACAATACTGCCGTAAGAGGAGATGGTGAGGAGGAAAGAACTTAGGATCACAACTGACGTGCATGTGTAGCCCAGGACCTCCACGAAAAATGTATATGAGCATGAGAGTTTGAAAACAGGGTCGGAGTCACAGAAGAAATGGTTGATCTTCTGAGGACCACAGAAAGTTAGGTTAGAGATAAGTATGGTAGTGGGAAGGGGAGCAAAGAATCCTCCAATCCAGGATCCAGCAGAGAACCTCAGGCAGATCTGAGAACTCATGAGAAGGGAGTATCGCAGAGGGCTGCAGATGGCCACGTAGCGATCGTAGGCCATCACCGCTAGCAAGATGCACTCTGTGGCTCCCATGGAGAAGAAGTAGAGCTGAGCAACGCACCCGGAAACAGAGATGGTGACGCCTTTGGAGAGGCAGGTGGCCAGCAACTTAGGCACAGTGGCTGTGGTGTACCAGATCTCCAGAAAGGACAGATTCCCTAGGAAGATGTACATGGGTGTCTGGAGAGTGGAGTCCGTGAGCACAAGGAAGATGATACCTCATGTTCTCTGAAGTAGAAGAAACCAAAACACTGGAAGAGGTATGTGACCAAGTAGTATTTAATGGAAAAGTTTTATTCATTCAGTTAATGATGAACAGTTATTCTTATTCATACAAAGTAATTATTAATAACCATGGTCTACATTTGTCTGCACATTTTATGTAGATTACAACTTTTGATTTTCCGAATTCTGCAATATAATTATTCTAAATATCCATGTTGTGCTAACAGAATATTAACTATTTTCCCATCATTTCATCGATGATTTGTGATGTGGCTTGAAGCCCAGGAATGAGAAGAAAGAAAAAAGAAACAGTTATCTTGGCTGCACCTTGTACTCTGTATAACTACTATGAAGACAACAATATGCATTGTATGAATTATTGTGCCTGTTCTACTAAAGTGTTTTGAAACTGTCTCATTTTTATTTGTTTTTAAAAGTAATAATAAATAAATAAATAATAAAAATGACCTGGGGTAGATAATGAGACATAATGTCTTTTTTAAAGATATAAGCAAGCTCATACTTGCTTATACCAGTATTCATTGTTTCATGAACATTGAATCGTTTTCACGTTTTATGGAGCTTTCTCTTGAAGTTAACATACTGCATTCAAACACACGTGGGGCTAGAAGCCACAAGGTGAATAGAACCTAGAGCACACAACGGACAAAGATATAAATGTGCCAAGTCATAGACCTTAGAAGCTATCATTTCTGTGTTTTAAAGCATTGAATCATATTATTATGACTTAGAGAATTTTTCACTTTCTCACAAATGTTAATGTACATTTACAATAATATATATTACATAAAACAATAAACATCAACTTATGCCAACCTTAAAAATAATATATAATCTTATGAATATATTTATAATATATATAGACCAATAAATACTATGTAATTTTTCATCACAAATCTGTGAATAATAACAGATTTTTCTATGCATTCCACAGCTGAAAACATTTAGCAAAACAAATGCATAATACATGTAATTGAAACAGTTTTTATGGAAGAGTTGAACTAACTTTCACGAAAGTTTTACTCTATTTTGATCTGGCTTGTCAAGAGAAATAGTAGCACTGATGTTATTTATGTAAGATCTCACGTGCAAAGTTCTTCTCACTGCACAGGACTTGCGACTTCCTTTCTTCTATTTAAGGAGAAAGGGGAAGGAGCACTTGGAAAGTGTAAGGCTGTGCCTGGTGCACAGCGCCAGCCAGCAAAACCGGGTGTGGTGGTGCACACATGTGATCGCACAGATGGGGCGGCCGAGAACAGAAGATCACTAGAGTCTGAGCCCCTTAGTGAGTCCCTGGCCCAAACAAACAAATAAACAAAATTAAATAAATGATGAAAAATTTAAGAAGAGAAAAGACAATGACATCACCTTCTTCAGCAGATGATAATTTGTTTATTCTACTATCAACAAAAAGGAGTCCACATTCTTCTGCTACATAAAATAAAAGTCACATTGAAAGAGAAAATAAATTAAGATAATACTACACTGTTAAATGAAACTTGCTTATATTTTATTTTTCTGAAATTAATTTAAAATTAGCTATTTTTGGAAATGTACCATATGGGTTACTGGTTGACACAGTTTCAAATAAATAATATTATTGCTTCAAAACAGCTCTTCTTTTCAGTTATCAGCACACTCTAGATTATCCAGAGCAATGCAGAAAATGCTCCCCAGTCATACTCACATTCTATGTCTTTCAGCATTATTGATCTTCAGGAATTTATATTTCTTGGTTAAGTATCATTTCATTCTTCTCAGCAAAACTGTGGATTTCAATGCGCTAGATTCAGCTGTTGCATAGAGAAGATAAGGCCTATCACATCTCTGCTGCAAGCTTCCTCTCACCAGCTAATCTATGCCACAACTGTCCTATGGTTAAACACACCACATTCTTTAGCTTTTTACAGGAGGTTTGTGTGTGTGTGTGTGTGTGTGTGTGTGTGTGTGTGTGTGTGTGTATGCGCGCGTGCCTCTGTGGCTATGGCTCATTGAAAAGTAAGGGCTCAGATCTCTGTGGTGAAAATTACTGAGATTTCATCAGCCTTCAGTTTTAGAGAGCTGCTGTCCACTTGGAGACTTGCTTATGTGCTTTCTAAGGATTCCACTGGTGAAGGTCAAAGCACTGTCCCCATAGGACACTAAGGAAGACTGCAAGGCTAGGAAATAAGACCTCGGAACCTGAAAGGAATTATGTTCTCTGATTACATTAGCTACCCTGCCTATGATATACATACCTCCAAGAAAGTTGTAGAATATACTTAAAGATTCATGTTGTAACCATCAAAATTATTGCCCAAAATCATGTACAGCATATAAACCACATCAGTATTGAAAGGACCTTCTCTACAGTATAAATAGTTGTAAATAAAGAAAGAAACAGTAAAGGAAAGAAGCTAGGGAGGAAGGAAACAGAGAAGGGGAGAGAGAGAGACAGAGAGAGACAGAGCGAGAGACAGAGGGACATAGAGAGAAAAAGAAAGAACCAGATTTGATATTTTTAGTAACAAGAGGAAAATTATAAATGAGTAGGTGAGGAAAGAGTGACACAGGATAAGCACTCAGACAAGGATGTTCTATCTAGAATTTATAAACAACTGAAAATCATCAGGGCCCCAAAATGTAAAAGCCGAATCCAAAAAATGGACAAAGAACTATTTTGCTGAGATATATTATTATAGGCAATAAAATTTTTATACTGGTAAGATACACTAAGAATGATATTATACCATGAAGACACAGTTACTGATAGAAGAACATTGGTGGAAAATACTGATTCCATGTTAAGTTTAAGGCCTTTGATATTCAGAAAGTTAGTGCTGTTAAGCCCAAGTGTCTAAGTTATAGGGTAATAATATCATTAAACTTCTCTTCTGGAGAGTACACAGCTTAAGTTTGCAGAACAACAAATTAGAGAAAAAGGGGCTACAAGGAGAGCCAATATTTAGTCCGTAGCCTCTCAAGGTCAGTGAGGACTTGGGGCATAAGAGAACCTGTACTGTAACACCCTATAACTCAGTGGTGTCCCAAATTTTCTGTTCAAGGAAATTATGGGGCAACAGAGGAAAGGGATTGTTCATGTATACTGTCCCTAAGGAGAGTGGCCTAGAGAGAAAACATTCTCTCAGGCTTTCATGGAATGCAAATTGGCCAAGGAATGGCCATGATTCATGCAGATGGCTGACACCGTCTGAAGTTCTACAGAATGCTGTACATGGTATCAAGGTATATCCTGAGGGGATTTGACTGACATTATCAGACATGAAAGTTACATGTTTTGCTATATAGGTCTTGCTTTAACTTGGTTGTAATGATTCACCAGGAAAGTCTAACCTCAAGATATAAAAAGTAAAATTATATTGATATACTGAGCTGTAAAAGGCTCAAGTCAACAGCTGCCGTCGTTGACAGTTGTGGTGATAACACAGTGCTTTGAAGGACTAGTGGACTATGTGTGTGGCCATATTCTTTTAGTTCAACGAGAAGAATGGCTTGTGTTTAGAAAAGATTTGTATCTTAGTGTTTAGAAAAGATATCATATCGCACTGTATCATAGTGTTTAGAAAAGACAGGTCGGTATCTTAGACTCTGAACAACTACAATGAAAATAATAGTATAGAATGGATTAATTATTGTAACTGTCCTACTAACATGTTTTGAAACCGTCTCATTGTTATTTATTTCTCATTAAAATTACCAAAACTATAAAAACATTGACCCATATAAAAACCTAAAACTTAGTTCTATAAACAGTTACAAAGCCAGTCATGTTTTGATGGAGAAGGAGGAAATAGTTTCAAAATTATTTGAATATTCTTCGTGCCATGAAATGTAAAGGAAGAAAGAGAGCGCAGCCCACTACCATTCTGCGTGTGGCGGTTTAGCTGGGCATCCTTGTCCGTTAGCTGTAAAATAAGCCTGGGAAGTCCATGCTCGCTCCAGCTTAGCATGTCACTCTGTAAACGTGAAAAGCAAGAGTTGCGTCCTCTCTATGCCGTGACCCATGCAGCGCCCTACTCAGCACGGCGGTGTTAAGAGAGAGCATTCTCTACAGCATGGAGACCACCGTGCTGAATACCGATTCACCTCCAGTCTCTTTCCTGTGGCACATTGGGAAGGAAGAAGGAAGCACAGCTGACTTGTCCTCTCTTGAGTGATGACTCTATGTTACAACGTTTAGATTGGTTGGTTGTGAATCTTCTCCGGTTGATACTATAGGTATGTTTGTGGCTTGACTGAAACACAGAATGTGTGCTTATGACACATGGTAAGGTTGAACAGAAACCTTTGAATCAGGAAGATGAGTGTCTTGGTTTTTGGGCAAATAGAGTACCTTGTCAGGCCCTACGTTGGTGGGATTCATAGTTTTGCTGTCCAAGGTGAATTAGAACGAAGATGGCATCTGACTGCTACTAGTGTAAGCCCTGAAAACAGGAGGGCTAAGCACATGATACCAGTTAATTATGTTAGCAGAGGCAACAGGCAACTCCCCAGCAAGAGGCATGTGCATAAGGGACATGCATGCTCTGGTCCTGGCACGGTACACACTCACGTACGGGCGAATTGCCAGATGTTTCATTTGTGTTGTCAGCTGTTCGCCTCCTTATATGAACCCTGGCTGCAGGGGAATCCAAGGGTCACATGGTCTATGAGCTCACAAGCAGATCCCTCCTCCACGCTGTACTGCTTATGGCCCCTTCCCACTGGTCAGACCTGGTCTGTTTAATGAGTCCCATGCACCGTGGTACAATGTGAAGGCAGAACATGGCGGTGAGATGGAGACACCTTACGAAGAAAAACTTGACAGGTTCAGGCTGAAAAGAGCGTGATGAGGAACACTATGTGGTGATTTACAGAGTGCAGTTTCCTGCTTTTCATTATTTTTGTGTGTAAATCTTCAATGTTTCATGCTCACGTTTGCAATGGCATGGTGAGTGTTTTCAGGTAGGATGTTAGTAATAAGAATAAAGTTTTATTTCTACAAATTATGTTAATAGATGTTCTGTAGAATGTATTAAATTTTGGTCATTTTTGCTAAGAAAAAGAACGGTGACATGAAATGCATGAAACTGCTGACGTCAGCCTGTGACTTATGATTCAGCATTAATTCTCATGCATTTTGTTTTAGAATATCATTTTTCTAAAGTGAAGACACTAAAGAGAATTATAGTGAGAATTATTATCTTTCGTTATATAGCTGATTTTACATATATTGCATTTAGTTGAATTTTATATTCTTTATTTTTATTGAAAATATTTGAATAAAAGACAATATAATTTAATAATATTATTGGCATATTTATTGAACAGATTAATCTGGACTTTGAGTAAGCCAAAGAATTTTCTTTTTTTTTTTTTTTTTTTACCTTTTTGAGACAGGATCTCGCTATGCAATTCAGGCTGGCTTTGAGGTCACTTTTGTAGTCCACGCTGGTCTTGAACTCACAGTGATCCTCTAGCCTCAGCCTCCCAAGTACTCAAACTACAGGTGTGCACCACCACACCCGGCCCCAAAGAACTTATTTTAAAGTGCTTAACAGGTAGTTTGATAGGACTGTTAAATTACATTTAATTAAAATGGATTTTGATTTTTGGTTAATATGGGCTCTATTGTTTTAATTTTATATTTTCAAAATAATTGTATATAGAATATAAGCTCTTATATTTGAAATAGCTATTGGATGTTTTTAAGCCAAAGCCTAATTAAGGAAACTAAAGTCTTTTGGAATAACATATATTTGCTTAACAATAAATTGTCTCATTAACTTGTTTCTATATTACCATGTAAATATATCACATGAGGGTTTAAGCCCTCATTGTTTTTAATTATTTTAGTGGGGGATGTGATATGATTTACTAGTGAAATTGGAGGAAATAATTATGTGTATTACAGTGGTTTAAATTTTGATAGGTTGACTATCAAATTTTCTTACTTTATATATTATTTTATAAACTTAACGAAAGATCTAAGAAGTGAGGGAGCCAAATCAAAGTTAATTGTTTTGCAAATATCCTCGATGGTGGCACAATCTGCTTAGCAATCACCATTTAGAATTTGGAAAGCGTTGCAGGAAATGCGCATGTCTGTGCATTTAAGGGGCATTAGAACAGGAAGGAGCGAAAGAGCAACACACAAACCTATTTTTGTTTTATATAAAGTGTGAGAATATTTATACTTGGCTACTTTTCATGTGAACCTAACAACAACTACGGGGTCAGCGATGTAGCTTAGTGGTCTAAAGTGCCTGCTTAGGCAAGCTTAGGCAACCGCAGGACTATGGTTCCATCTTGGGCACCACGTGCTGTACCAGGCCCACCCCCAGGGCAGGCTTAGCCATCCATACAATAAACAAACAAACAAACAAACAAACAAATAAATAAATAAGGTTTTTAAAAAACAGAATTCAGTTTTGGTGTGCTGGGGAGATCGCTCCATGGCACAAGTGCCTGCCTGACAAATACAACATCATGAGTTTGAACCCTAGTCTCACACACACACACACACACAAAAAGTAAATAAAAAAAATAGAACTACATCTACGCAACAAAGGAGAGAAAACCAGCTCTAGTTTGAGAAAACCAAACAGCGGGTATCTTTCATTAAATGAATTTGCTTAGCAAATGCCAAGTATTGTTTTACCTGAGAAATGGAGATATAAAATCCAAACATGCCTTCTAAGTGCTCACATTTTATAGTTTGTCATTGTTGTACTCAAGAACAGAGCCCAAGGATAATGAAAGAATAGCGTAGCTGATAAACAAAATGAAGCAAACAAACAATACTCTGTTTAACAAAACTTGTGATTTTTGCATCTCACAAGGTAAGTCAAATCCCCTCAGTATTTACCCTGAAACCGTGTACAGCGTTTTGAAGATGTTTTGACAGTGTCAGCCATCTGGATGCGTCATAGCCATTTATCGCAATGCACGGAAGTTTATAAAAAGAATAATGAACAGCATTTGTTCAGAAGGTATCTGTTGAAATTTAAACAAAATTTAACGTTCAGAAATGTAAGGGATAATAATTTATACTCCGAAGTTTTTGATATTGGCATCATAGTGTAAATATTTTACAGTAAGATTGATAAGACTTTGTTTGTGGTTTATTGTGAGATATAGTTATAACCATGAAATACTATCTCAATTGTAGAAGCAGCAAAGAAAGCCTTTAGCTTACCACTAATCTAGTATTAAATTAAAACTGATTTTGGAAAGTATATTAAATAAAAATCCTTCATCCTTTTTAAACATCAAAACTAATCATTTGATTTTATTTTTGCTTGGGAAAGCAATATCAGATTTTTTTTTATTAGAGTTCAAGTTTGTATGTGCCTAACCTATGCCCATATGCTTATGTTTCTAAAATTATTTACTATTCTAAGTATAGCTGGTATATAACATTTGTCCTGTTTATTAATTTATGTAGAAAATAGAAGATGATAAACAAGAGAAAATAAAGAAGTATCAGAAATGTTACAAGGGCCAGGGTGATAGCTCAGTGGTATAAGTGTCTGCCTGGCAAGCACAAGGTCCTCGGTTCAATCTGTGGTACCCCACGCCCCCCAAAAACCAGAATTTTCCTAAGCAAAATAATAAAACTCAAACAATTGTTTTTCCATTGCATAATCTTATGTTCCAATTATTTGTTTAGATTATCAGATATAAAAAAGAAAATTGGTTAAGTTATGAATAATTTAAAATTTCACTGCTGCTTCCAAAAGAGCAGCAGAAATCAGCAGCATGGTGTCCTGCTCACATACAAAATAAAACAGATTCTTTCCATTCTTCTTTCGTCCTTATCCTCATCTCAGTTTTCTTAAAGACATAGGGACAGGTAAAGCTTATGAATGAACACCTAACTCCGCAGGACATACTTTAAAGAGTCAACAACTGGCGCTTCATCGCTCTGCAAGCCAACAGAGAAAACAGAAATCTACAAACTGGGGAAAAAGGTATAACCAATTGTGCCACAGGCAAGGGACTTCTGTCTAGAGCATATAAAGAATTAAAAGGCTGGAGAGATAGCTGAGTTTGATCTCTAGTATCACAGGCCATGCCGGCCCCAAAACTATGTGTGGAAGCGCATGCCTACAGTCTGGCACCAGGGAGCCTGAGATGCGAGGAACACTATGAGTGCAAATTGCATAACAAGACACTGTGCGAAATAGATAAGTAAATAATTAAATAAATATATTTGCCTCCTGATTTCAAACACACAATCCAAAAGTGAGCATCTCAGATGAATATTCACTTCACAAATTAAGAAATACAATTGGTTAATACAAATATGAAAAAATTTTCAACATCATTTGTTTCATAAGAGATGCAAATTAAAATAATGCTGAGACTCTATGTTATAGAAGAATGGTAGGGCTATCATCATATTATGGTTTGCGGCTCATCGTCCCCCAAAGCATCGTGTGTCATGGGGCAGGTACTGCTAGAATGTGAGACTGACTCCTTATCTCCTGGGGTTATGCATCTTAGTACTGCAGGGATTATGGGTGTGTGTTCCTTCCCCCGGACTGCGCAATAGTCTGAGAGAAGCAGACTCCCTCTGCTGGTCTACTGCCTCTGTTGCAAGTGCTCCACCGCCATGAACTGCTGCTCTCTGCCATGTGCCAGTCTGCCTTGCAGCTGGCTGAGTATGGACCGAAACATCCAGTAATGGTGAGCTAAAAACCTCGTTTTCCTTCATTTTGAGTGTTGAGTATTTGTCCCAGCAATGAGGGAAGAGTAGCTAAGATAGAATTTGGTGCCGCAGGGGTGGGGCCAATGGTGTGACCAAGCTGACAATGGGTTACAAGTTTTTTGGAATGGAGCATGGAAAGACATAGGAAAGTTGTGGAGAGTTTGTTTACTTACACCGAGCTGGACAAACTTTGGCTGGATGAACTTCAGCTGTCTGGTAGGGGAGATTCTGGTCAGACTCAGACCAGAAGACTGTGTAGAAGTCTGCATATAAAGAATGGCTTATGGGAAGAAAAATTTGCAGAGGTTGTCTACTTGCAAAGAGCTGGAAAATCTTCAGGTGTTCTGTAGGGGAGATTCTGGTCAGACCTCAGACCGGACAACTCACAGAAGGGCTGCCTGTAAAGAACAGGTTTTACAGGTTTCTTCTGTGAAGGACAGCATTGGTTGTTGTATTCTAGATGATTTGTGCTATGGCTTCTATGAAAATCTATCTGAGTTTTGCTCATGCCCGGAGACTTTGCCTAAGACTAAGATTAATCATGGGGGACTGATTAATCTTTCAAAAGATATTTCAAAGCAACAAACTATTGGGGCAGTGGATGGTTGTTATTGGGAGCTTTTATCCAGATTTATATTGAAAGTCAAGAGCAAAGAGTCAAACAGGATGATATAAGACGTTGTCAGTTTGGCCAGAAAAGAAGCTCTAATAAAGTTATGGACTGCAGATATAGAGCTAAAAGGATTTCTATTGCTGGGAAGGAACCAGAGAATCAAAAAGATGGCCAGAGAGTATCACAGGAGGTGGCAGGTCTCTACTTTTTGCAGCCTCAGAGTTGAAAGAGAGAGAGAGTTTTCCTTGAGAAGGAAGCCACAGATCCCCAAGTTCTAGAATGCTGACCTCTGCCACACTAGGTTGCAAAATGGTGCTGGCATGAAGAATTTGTTCTTTGGAATCAGAATCAGAGTGTTCTTCAATCCAGACATTCAGTCTATACAGCCAGGAGAGAATGAAGCCTGGCTACTGCTCCAACTCACAGCAGACCTTAGCATCATCCATGTGGCATTAGTTTTAAGTGCATTCAGAATTCAGGGGTTGTTAGGTTAAGAAGGCTTCCCCTTTGATTCAGAAGAAGGCCTAGGAGGCCAGGCAATGTGCCCCTGACAGGGTAGTGTGTGAAGCAGAGAGTTAGAAAATAATTCAGTATAAAGTCCAAAAGTCTGGAAAAGCCAGAAATGTGGTTTGTCTAAGGAAACCGCAAAGCCAGCCTACAAGAGAAGCCATGGGAGCTATCACCAAGAATGCCTGAGGGGGGAACCATGTAAGGCCTTTGGAGTTCACAACTCAGTGCAGACCACTTCAGAAGTTCTAGTTGGAACTATGGGATTTAATGTTTGCCCTGCTGGATTATGGACTTGTGTTAGTCCCAGTGTTTCATATTCCCCTGTTGTTTACAACTTTTGGAATGGTAATGTTTACTCTGTGTTTTTGAATGTTGGATGTGTTTAACTTTTCTTTTGTATAGGAGCTCACAGTTAAGAGTTCGCCTGGGATCTTCGAGGAGACTTGATTGACTAAAATGTCTTTTTCACAAAGGCACTGGTCACCCAGGGGTGGAATGTTATGGTTTGTGTCTGGTTGTTCCCACAAAGCCTCAATGCAGTCATGGGGCGGGTACTACTGGAGTTTGAGACTAACTCATGATTTTCTGGGGTTCTGTGTCTTAGTACTGCTGGGACTGTGTATCTTAGTACTGCAGAGATTGTGAGTGTGTGTACCCTCCCCAGCCTGGGGCAATGGCCTGAATTTAACAGAGAGAGACAGAAAAACAGACTCCATCTCTGTTGGTCTGCTTCCTCTGCTGCAAGTGTTCCACCACCACGAACTTCTGCTCTCTGCCATAATCATTCGTCCCAGCAAGGAGAGAAGAATAACTAAGACACATAACAAAATCAGCCAATAACAGTCTGGTGCAACCACTGTGGAAATCAGTGTGGAGATTCATCAAAAAGCATGGATAAGAATTTCCACCCTGGGGTTATGCTTCCAGTTATTTTCCAAAATAACTGAAAATATACCACAGTGATTTATGTACACTCATGTCTATAGTGTACATGATTTGCATTAGTTAAATGTTAGAAACAATCCAAATGTCCATCAAATGAGGAATAGATTCTAAAGTGTGCTATTTTTACACATGAGAGTGTTACTGAGATCTAAACAAGATAAATGTGTGGCTTTCATGAGTAAATAGATGCAACTAGATTCTATACTCATAAGTGAAATAAATCAGAGCTACATGTGTAAACATAATATTCTCTCGCTAGTGTAAGAATCTGAAAGAGTAAATAAAATCTGAAACAACAGACACTGTGAAAGAGAAAGAATTTGCTCATTAGTCTCCTTTAAATGAATGAGCTCTTAGCTGGGCGTGGTGGCACACGCCTGTAATCCCAGCCCTCGGGAGGCTGAGGCAGGAGGATCGGTGCGAGTTCAAGACCAGCCTGGGCTACAAAAGTGAGCTCAAGGCCAGCCTGAACTGCATAGTGAAACCCTGTCTCAAAAAGACAAAAAAAAAAAAAAAAAAAAAAAAAAAAAAAAAAAAGAATGAGCTCTTGTTTCTTAGCTCAGGATCAAATGGCACAAGTGGCCTTGCTGCATGAAAAATCATTTGCCTACATATGTAAGATGTTTTCATGCAAAATTATTATTTGCATACACACTGTTAGTGTGGAAATCATAACCGTTTGAGTTGCAGCCTTTGCTTTGTTTTGATACTGACGTAGACAGCAAACCATTCCCTTTCTTGAAGAGAAAGGGGAAACAAACTTGGAAACGAATAACAATGTATATTAAATCATTTCTAAGTGAATCAAAATATCAATCCAAAATGAATTTCCTTATTATGGTGAAACTTTCATCATACCTAACCTACTCGTACCAAAACTCTCTCATACTTACAGCATTTTTAATATTTTCCTTCTCTTATCATAAACCCGTTAAGACATAACTGACTGTAGCTGTTTAAAGTTTACTACTTCTTTTTGGTACTAAACTTACCCAACTTCCAACAAACCTCTCTGTAACCGTGAATCAGCGTATTCATGTTAACCCAAAGCAGGACAAAGAAAAGTGCAAGTTAATCCAGTAAATGTAAGAATTCATAATATAAAAGAAATGTTTCAAATGCCCTTTATCAACTCAAATTCAAAACCAAAGATACATCTACCAATTAAGCAAAGAGCGTTATTTAATACTCTGTAAAACATCTTAGGTCTGGTCAGACTTACCGCGGCATGAGCTGCTTTGGCTTTCAGATACCTATGGTTGATGCCAGCTGGGTCCCACCACATTAAAGCTGTTTGTCTGGTTTTCACAAATGTAGATTTGATTTTAGACTAAGCATACTTTCTGAATTGATAATATTTGTGTTTGTTTTAAGAGTTTGTATTGTGTGTGTGTCTGGAAACCAAGAGCAACAATTTGCCATCATTACTGAGAGAATCTGTAACTTTGAAGGAGTTTGGTTCCATAAATAGCTCAAAGACAGCTTTATACTGTCTCTAAATTATTCTTTGTATTGGGATCCAATTGTGGCTCGTCCTTTTCAATAGGGGTTTCCTTCCCAGGAGTGTATTTAATTTACTATAGTACTCAGCAAATTTGAATTTTTATGAAAGACCGTATGGGAATTAACCAATACAGTTTTGTAATCCATACTGGGTTCCCCAAATAAACATGAGGATGCAGTTTCCCAATCAGTACTAGGGCTTGGCAATCAATAATAGGGACGCAGTTTTACAGTTATTATTGAGATTGATCTATGATGAAGACTCCTGCCTCGATGAAAGAAGACTCATGGCGTAGATGCACAGGCAGAGGGGATTTATTGGCCATTCTGTTTATTGAAGGAGCACACAGTCTTAAAAACATAATGAGAACAAAGCTGTTTTTATGAAGTGAGAACAAAAGAGTTTCTACGAGAAAGGAGCTCAAATCATAGCTTACGTGAAGAATTGCTTCACTTGAGCTGACAGTATTGCGGACAGCTGAGCTGACAGTTTTAGGCACAGCTTTGGAAACAGCACAGAAAACATCAAATCCCTGGTGCTGTGAGGCCATGTTCTGCCTCCACGTTGTGCTTTTCTCTCTCTTATTTGTAGCTGGTCCTTCACGAGACCCATCAGGACAGGGCACATTACGGCCTACCTGATAAAATGCTGGGCTATGGGAGCATCTGGTATACTTTAGGTCCACCCTTGAATTCCAAATTTCAGATAATTCCAAAACCCAGTGTAGTGTCAAACAGTTGCTGGTAAATATACATGAGCTCTAAGGAACAGGGATTCCTAAGCTTGTTCACTAAAAAGGGCTTATAATTCTCTCCATGTAAGAAAAGACGTTTCAGAGTTTGTATTAATACATTTTAAGTTTAGTTAGGGTCTTTTGTTAAAAATATCTGAACTAATCTATTCCAATCAGAAAAGCTATCTTTCATTTGTTTAAAAAGTATATTCATGTGCTATACACTTTACAACTCGCTCATTTTAGTATGTATTTCCATTAGTTTAGATGATAATAGTTACTTTCTATTTATTTATTGTACTTTAGTACAGGGCCAACAGAGTTTCACTATAAATATCAGACTTATAGTGATTCCCCTGGTTTCAGTCTCTCAAACTCTGTTATCAGGTGATGGTGCCGCCAAGCCCACACGCTGTGTGTTCAACCCCAGCCACTCCATCTGTCCAAGCAGGTGCTGCGATCTGCTGTGCTGTTTGACCAACCCAGAGTATTTGGCTGGCTCAAGGATTTTCTGTTATCACAAATAGTTCAATGATTTATAAACCCCAGATAGGTATGCACATGTAAACATATGTCATAGTGCATCATTATGTTATAACTAGGGATCATAGATGAAAACATTGACTACCTGACTATCCAGTTTGTACTAAAGTAGATTTTCTAAATTTTAATGCAGAAACTATGTTATTTGAGCAGTGAATATCTTCTAGATTTTTCACATTAAATATATGATGATGAGAGTTTCCGATATGTCTTATGACAAGGAGTGCTGCAACTTGTTAATCTACCATTTAGAGGAAGAGAATGGGTGCCACTATTTCCAGAAGTAGAAAGCCACTGAGGTCCGCACGTTCGCCTTGAGTCACTCTGTTCCAGTTGCCACTGACCGACCATGCTCCTGGAGCTCTCGCTGGGGAATCTCTGGAGCCCTAACCATGCTGCAAATTGCCTCCCTGAGTCACCTACTCGGAATGATGCAACAGCTCTCGCTTAGTCATGTGAGGTACTCCGTGGGAAATGCCGTTGGATTTTAAAAAATCCCTCTTGGGGATTTTCAATGAAGTAATACAAGTGCAGTGTAATCACTTTGAAAATCTGTTCTTGTACACCTGGTTGTGAACATGGGGGAAAGAGCTGCTGAAGAAAGCGGCCATCGAGCAACAGTCTGGGCTCCAGTGAGTGTGTGGCATGTTATCAATTGTACGGGGATCGTTTCTGTCCTTCCTGCTTCAGATGCTGCATGTCCATTCCTCTGAAATCCATTGGTAACGTTTTTGAACAGAAAAGTGAATTGAATGAGGCATGAAACTACCTTCGAATGCTGATAAGAAATGACATATTTACGATTTCAGTTAAAGATTACTCAGAGGCTTTGTTTCCTGAACTGAATGGTTAAGTGAATGTACTGAGATATCTCAGCTTCTTCCCACGAATTAATCGTGTGAAGCAGTGGAGGAGTGAGTCGGGAGCTGCCACCGACCTCATCACTGCAGAGTCTGACAGGGCTAGGGACAAAGGGATGCAAAGCCAACAGCTGTTTGTACTGACTTTCACCTGAGAAGTTTAGTACCCAGAAAGCTCTTGCTCATTCTGCACAAATATCTGAAAAGTTCAACGAGGAGGCTGCATCAGTGATATCCCTGAAATGGAAAATTAATGTTTAAGAGATAAATGAAGGAATATAAATGTAAAAAAGCACAGTAGCTGAAATATTTAATATGTTAGCTCTCCCTGGAACATTTTTCTAAAGGTGCTGCCTGTGGCTCAAGCATGAGATTTCAGTTTGTTACTCCTTAGTCAATTCCTCTTAGCTTAGCTGAGGCTGAGCTGAGAAAGCCTCGCTACTCAGTCATGACTTCATCACTATCTTAAGGAATAAATCCGTACATAAGCAAGTGATGCAATGGGTGATTTTAGCTGGCATTTTATTTATGTACTTTCTTTTTTCAGCTCTCCAACTTAAAACGATGACAACATTTCATTTTTTTTAGCCTAAAACCTGCATTTTGTGTTTAGTTTTACATTACAGAAAATGTAGTTCCTCAAAGACCAGAAAAGAATGTCCCTTTGATGATACCGCATGAAAGAAATGCTCCTAGTGCATTTCAAAAAAAAGAAAGGGATGAAAACCCCTCGAGGGATCCTTTTGTTTCTGTACATTATTATGTTGCAATTGGCACATGCAGAACATTATTATTTTGAACAAAAAATTGGTCACCTTGAGATGAGAGATTTGCCTTTCTCTTTTGGTCCTCATTATGTTTTCCATAACCAGGGCTGTGTTGTGGACACTGGTTTATCACTTCTCACCAGCCATAATAGCTGCAGATTTCTAATTCACAGAGAGAAGTTGCAGATTTATTTTTCATGTAGATATACGTGTGTACAAGGAAGATAATGGTAACACAATTTCACGGAAATAGGCTTCAAGATGACTAGAGAGTATTACAATTAAAATGAAGAAAAGACAACATATTTAATCTTCAATCTATTCTTTCTAGAACTATATTTTTAACTCAAATATTGTTTATTTGTTACAGGGTCTTGCTACACAGTTGAGAGTCGCAATGATCCTCCTGTCTGACCCACTACAGTACTAGAATTCCAGATACGCGCCACTTTACCTGGTCCCAGGGTTCGGTCAGCTCACCTGGTGTTCCCGTACCAGGGCAGCATGAGGTACTAGGGGTCAAACTCATGTCCTTGTGTTTGCCAACCAGATGCTTGGTCTGATGAGATATCTTCCTGGACCCTTCCATGTATTCTAATTATTTATCAACTGGCAAACAGTTCACACCTGAGAGTGAGTCTCCACTGGGCCAGGCAACTACCTGCCTGTGTGTATGAGAGCAGCTAGACAGCCTGGCAAACAGTTCACACCTGAGTGAGTCTCCACTGGGCCAGGCAACTACCTGCCTGTGTGTATGAGAGCAGCTAGACAGCCTGGCAAACAGTTCACACCTGAGAGTCTCCACAGGGCCAGGCAACTACCTGCCTGTGTGTATGAGAGCAGCTAGACAGCCTGGCAAACAGTTCACACCTGAGAGTGAGTCTCCACTGGGCCAGGCAACTACCTTCCTGTGTGTGTGAGAGCAGCTAGACAGCCTGGCAAACAGTTCACACCTGAGACTCAGTCTCCACAGGGCCAGACAACTACCTGCCTGTGTGTGTGAGAGCAGCTAGACAGCCTGGCAAACAGTTCACACCTGAGACTGAGTCTCCACAGGGCCAGGCAACTACCTGCCTGTATGTATGAGAGCAGCTAGACAGCCTGGCAAACAGTTCACACCTGAGAGTGAGTCTCCACTGGGCCAGGCAACTACCTGCCTGTGTGTGTGAGAGCAGCTAGACAGCCTGGCAAACAGTTCACACCTGACAGTGAGTCTCCACTGGGCCAGGCAACTAGAAGGTTTGTAATCAGACACTTAGCTATTCAGCGTTCGTCTTTTAGCAGAATTAAAGTTTCATAACAGAGTTGTTTGCTTCCTTTATTACTCTCAAAGTTCCTGTAACAGCATGAGGTAAATGTGTGTTATAAATATGACAGGTTAATTTAAAGAATAAAAAGAGCATGACAGTGTCAATCATTACTTTGTTTTATCAAAGAATATTTACAGTAGGCGAAGAAGGTATTAATTTGCCACGCTGTGAGTGACAATGCCAGGTCAACAAACCCTGTCCTTGCAACAAATTCTTCACAGGAGGTTTGAAAGTAACCCAACAATAAATTCTATTTGTTAAAGAAATATGCTAGACAGATCCTTTATCTCCTGCCATAGGAATACATAAAAGTTGCATATGATATAATTCTAAATATATCTTTTGAATGAAAATACTAGGGACAGAATTTCTGATGTACTACTCATCAAGGCCAAAACATGAGAACACCATTCAAAAGAAAGCCGCGCAGCTGAGCAGAGGGTAGCAAATGCCTGAGTAGGGGACTGAGGAGGGGACTCTGGGTTAGGATGGAGCTCTCAAAGACTGCTGGGGCCAAACAGGGCCCGGACCTTAGAGACATTAGGGTTGAAGAGTGAGTTGTCAATAAATGGTGCGTGGCAGTTGTATATGCTATAAAAATGGAGGCAACGTCAAGCATGATAATGTTTCTGACAGTGAGAATGGAAGAATTCAGCCGTGTGTCGACAGTGACTTATCCCACTTCTTGTAATTCAGACCATCTCATCTAATCTGATTCTGCTGCTGAGAAAGACCAGACACACACACACACACACACACACACACACACACACACACACAGAGTTGGGGGAGAAAATGACAGCATCATTTTGACATTGATGGTGTTGGATACACACTCTTGTGGAAAGTAGGACTGTGAACAAGATAAGCTCACATTTTATCAGTAAGAATTGTCTTGCTATTACACAACTAAAACATGGCATGGGGGATTTCTCTTAAACATATCCAGTGACATCATTGTAATATTTTTTCAACTTGCAACATTTGCAGCCAAGGATAATAATAAAGCTAATTACACGATTGTGTTAATGGTATGACAACTTAAAATTAAAATATACATATATTAGTAAGTGTCAAGAAATGTAATAAATCTTGACAGGCAGAGTCTGCATAAAACTTATTATGGGGGAAGTTACGCACATAGCAAGAATGACAAATTACCTGCTTGGGTTGAAGGAGCGGGTTATTCAGACTGCTGGAGAATCATCCTAAAGTATTAAAGAGGTGGACGCAAAGAGTGCTTGTGATACAGGATGAGAGCTTAGTGGTTACTAAGAAACGTCCCACACTGCTCTCCATGGGCTCAGCGCTCCCGTCTTTTCTTTCCAGGCACAGGCACCATCGCCCACTGATGTCCAACTCCACCACCACGACGGACTTTCTCCTCATGCAGATCTCTGACCTGCGGGATCTACAGGTTTTCTATGCCACATTCTTCTCTCTGATTTATCTGCTGACCATAATGGGAAATCTTATGATAGCCGTGGTCACCACACTTGACCAGAGCCTCCACACACCCATGTACTTCTTCCTCAGAAACCTGTCCGTCCTGGACTCGTGCTTCATTTCTGTCACAGTCCCTAAGTCCTGCATTAACTCTCTGCAGGGCAGCAGCTCCATTTCAGAGGCTGGCTGTGCAGTCCAGGTCTTCTTAATGGTTTTCAGTACATTTGTTGAGCTACTGTTTCTCACCATCATGGCTCACGACCGCTTTGTAGCCATCTGCAGGCCCCTGCATTACCACTCTGCAATGACCCCACACCTTTGCATCCAGTCCACGCTGGCCTCCGTGCTCGGTGGCCTCGGCTATGCAGCCCTGCACACCGGCAGCACCTTCCGGCTGCCCTTCTGCCGCTCGCACGCTGTGCAGCAGCTCTTCTGCGACATCCCCTCTCTGCTGAGGCTGTCCTGCTCTGACACCTTCAGCAACCGCATCAGCCTTCTTGTCTCCTGTCTGGTGCTCGGAGGTGGCTGCTTCATGCTGATCGTCAAGTCTTACATTCTCATCTTTTCTACTGTGTTCCGGTTACCACTGGGCGCAGATCGGAAGAAGGCCTTTTCCACCTGCGTGCCGCACCTGATTGTGGTGTCGGTCTTCCTCAGCTCAGGCTTTTATGTCTACCTGAGCCCCTCCGGAATATCCACCAGCATCAGGAATGTGCTCCTGTCTGTGTTCTACTCCGTAGTCCCCCCTCTCCTCAACCCTGTCATCTACAGTCTCAGAAATGAGCAGATAAAGCGCGCCATCAGGAATCTCCTAACAAGACTGTTTTTCTCAGATGCGCTGAGAGCCAAAGTCACTCTCTCTCTAGCTTAACCAAAGGCATGGTGTTGGCCATCAGTTCACACAAGTAATTAAATTTATTCCATATTACTGTGTGAATATATTACCTGAGACTTTGACTCACAATAATGTATCATGGATAGTCCCTTCTGGAGTAATATTCAGGTATTTTGTAACATGTAAAACAGCCAGTTGAGCCTGGCATGGTGGCACATGTCTGCAATCCCAGCACTTGGGAGGATGAGCCAGGAGGATCGGTGCATATTCGAGACCAGCCTGGGCTACAAAAGTGAGCTCAAGGTCAGCCTGAGCTGCATATCAAGATATTGTCTCAAAATGACTAAATGCATAAATAAACACATACATACATACATACAACTAGTTGATGCAGAAATTTTATGGTTATTATTTATAATTGAAATATCCTCTAAAAACTCCTATGATTGTAGACATAATGTTCAGAAACTACAATAGTGTGGGGACTCTATATGAAGCATCAAGTCAAAAATATGCAATGTCTGAAATGTGCAAACCTTTGCTAAAATTTTCACAGAATATGCAGGTGGGACCCTCCCTCACTTAAGCAGCGACTGAATAAACCAAAACAAGAGGCATGGCACATAGAATAATAAAACTTTTGAAATATGTGTTACAATATATTGATAGAAATTATAGTCAAAATGTCATAAATTTTTGGTTATTTATACTTATTTACTCATTGTAATGAACAAAACTATATATCGCATACATCATATTATGTTGAATAATCTTCATGGGAATGTATGCATACTTCAAGACGAGGCATTGTGTTGGCCACGTTGGGGTGGCACGTTGGCAGTAGCGTGGGTAAGCTTCGAGACTGTGTCAGCGATCCATCGTGAACCCAGGCTGGCACCAACATGGCCCTGCTTGGCGATCATTTGCCAGTGTCTCCTCTCTGTGTGTGTTACTCAAGTGCCCCACAACCTTTGGGATCCTGTACCCCAGGTTGGCAGGCCCTGCACTTTCTCCCCTCCATGAGAGGGGAGCTCCAGGTAAGCCTCCTCATGCCCCACACAAGGGTGCGTCTCTCTGCTCCAGATTCTACTACATGCGTGTGATTATCATTTACTTTTTCTTTTCTTTTTTTTTATTCTTTTAATATGAAAAAGCAATGTGACAGTTTCAAAACATGTTAGTAGTACATTCCCAATATTGATATAATGCATGTTGGTCCCCATAGTTATTTAGGGCACAGTAATGTAGACATGATAATTTTTCTAAAAATTGACATACAAATTTCTTCTTATTCAACTAAGAGAATGTAGTTGTCTTATCGGAAGAACTGGCAGTGTTGGAAGCTGTTGATTTAAACCCTTTAAAGCTCAGCATACTAATCTAGCTTTACTTTTTATGCCTTACGGCTAAACTTTTTTCTGGGTGATTAATGGTACGTTACATTCAGAACACGTAGCCTTTGAAACTCTGAAGGTCAGTGAAATCCCCCCAGGATTTGCACTGCATCCATGTACAGTGCTTTCTAGATCTGTTGTCAGCGTCAGCTGTCGGGGTGAGTCGTGGCTACTGCTTGACAAGTTTGCTCTCTGTGAAAGCATGAAAGTTTTCTCTCTAGGCGACTCTCCTTAGACACACTATACATCATCAATTCCTTTTCTATGTGGCCCCAAAATCACCTTGAGCAGAAAATTGAGAACACTAGTGAGTTATAGGATGTGACAGTACAGGCTCTCTCATATCCTGAGTCCTCACTGACCTTGAAGGGCTACTTTATAAACCAAGAGGCAGATAATTTGCCACACACAAGCTAAATTGCCAAATTATGGTGTTGTTTTTATTGTTGTTATTATTATTGTACTCATTTCCTTCATCGGATCATGAGAATACAGATTTTGTATATTACTTCATTTATAACTCTGAGAACACTGATGAGTCTACCTATGCTATTTGTTTTACAGAGCATATTTACTAATGTTGACTATTATTTGCCATGAAAAACTATAAAAGATTTTTGCCTAAGAAATGTTTATATTCAAGAACCTGATAGCACAGTGATTAATGTTCATGCTTAGGCAGAGTACAGTGATCAGGATTCGTTCCCCAGCATGTATTACTGGCCTTCCAGTGAGGCATGCTGAGACAGCATTTGCGATTGGGCAGGGTAGTGAATGCCTGTAATCCTAGCCCTTTAGGAGACTGAAAACAGTAGTACTCTGTGAGTACTAACTATGTGATGAGACCCTGTAAACCTTGTACACCCTGTCCTAAATAAGACAAAAGAGAAAATATTTACATTCAAATATGAGTGCCAGATATATTTCTCACTGACCAGCCAAAATATCCAACAACTACATATGAAGCAAGGGAAGGTTTATTTAGCTCACTGTTTGCTGCGTGGTAAGTCATTGACTGACTGTCTCCAAGACAGGATGACACATCAGAAGGGTGCCACAGAAAAGCAAGAGTTCATCAGAGGCAAAGACAGCAAATCGATATGGCACAAGCTCAGATTTTTCGAGGCGTTATATCTGATCCAGTTTACCTTAGCATGGGCAGCACTCAGGCCCTGAGTCTTACTGCCCTTGCTGGTAGTATTACACCTTGAATCATTTCTGGCTTCATACTCTAGACATTTTGCAGAAGCCACATTTATGACCCCATAAGTCTTTAGGGGAAACCTAGACACAAGTTGCAGTGGCCTCACCTGGCCCCCGAAAGACTAATGCACTTCCCATTATGCAACAGATATTTAGTCCATTTGTAAGAGTTTCCAAATTCCAAACAATTTCAGGATTTCTTAAAAGTCCAGTTGCCAAGTCTGCCCTGAGATGTAAGGCCAACTCTTAGCTAAAAGCCCTTGTATGTACGAAAGGAACACAAAGCACTTGGAACATACAACGGTGTGATAGACAGAACAATTCCAATGTTTACAAATAGTAGGGCTACAATAGTGAGCTCAAAGCAAGTCCAGCATCTCCTAGGGAAAAGGCTAAGGCCTCTAATCCCATGTGTAACATCAGAGATCATCTCTGGCAAGATGTGGACTCTACAGTACCTGAAGTTCTCCAGGAAAATGACAATCCTAGAGGTTGTAGCCACCATGTCTCTTGGGCCCCAGATGCAGTGGAAAAGGAGGCACAGTGTCTACTTTTTGGGTGGGATATTATGTAGACATATACCAGGTCTGTTGGTTCACAGGCTTGGTATTCTTTTTTTTTTTTTTCTCTCTAAATTTTAAAGAATGCAACATAGTGATAGAATTAAGGAAAAATAGTATGAGAAATGATTCAGAATTTCACTAAACAAAGCAATAGAAATACAGCAATGGTTTCACACTGTACCATGATATCTTTAAATTATTTCTTTAGATTAACAGATATAAACATGTAAAATATTCTGGAAAAGGAAGTAGGTAGGAACCGTAAAGACATAAGGGTTGGTAGAGTTCAAGAACAAATTTAAACTGCATGGAAGATACTTCAAAGAATGAATAATGGGGATTTCACCATTTTGAAAATTTTCTGTGCTTAAAGTTAAATGAAAACCCATGAAATAGGAAATAATTATAGCTGACTTCCATTAGACAAAAGAACTCTTATCTAGAATACATAGAGTATTGCAAAAATCAGGCCTCCAAAATTCAAAGACCCAATCCAAAAATGAGCACCTGACATGAATATTCACTTCACAAATGAACAAACAGAAATGGAAGATAAATATGTGATACAAATGTTCAATATCGCATACTTGGTTCAATTCTAATGTTTCTTGTTTGTTTGTTGTAGTTGAGCCATATATTTGTGAGCATGGGGTATTAAAATCCCCCACTATAAGATTTTTGGTGTTTCTTTAGTTTTTCTTGTCAATTAAGATTTGTTTTGTGTAGTTGGGTGAACCTGTGTAGTGCATAAATACTTATGATTGTTATATCTTCTTGAAGTTTGTCCTTAACTATTAGATAATGATGTGCTTTGACTCTTTTAATCAGCTTTGGCTTAAAATTTAAAATGACAAAAAATAGAATATCTACCCTGTGTTTCTGGTGCTTGGGTCTGGCTGCTATGCTCACCTTCTTCCTGGGGCAGGCCATGGAAGTCAACCCACGGACCTGTGGCAAGATGTTCTGATCCAGGACTAGCTGGGTGGATGTCACTCCTGTGGTCTCTCCACAGGTTCTACCACAGGGTTCCACACCAGGCCTGCGTGATAGAGGCAGTTCTGTCCAGTGGGCAGTCAGTCCCGTACACAGACTGTGCCGGGTCACTTGCTGCAAGCTTTTTTTTTTGCAATTTTATGTAATTTGTACAGGGTTTCAGTACACAGCTCGGACTCATAGCGATTCTCCTGTTTTCCTTCTTCCCAGCACTGGGATTACAGACACTTATGGACTTGTTGACCGGCTCAGTGTGTCAGTAGTCAGGGCCAGGGGGCATGTGGGGCTGGCTACTGAACTCCAGTCCCTGAGTTTGTCTGAGGCTCTTAGTTCACTGAGCTATCTCACTGGCTCTTTTTGTTATTTCTTAAATTTTGGACTTGTAGACAATTTTCACTTGTCTTTCTACTGCTGCTTCTGTATTGGCAGGACCCCAGGCAGACCAACCTTGGGGAATTATGGGTAACATCCTGAACCACTTGGTCCCCTTCTGCAGGGTATCTGGGGGCTTGGGTGAAGGCCAACCCTGGAGCTCCCCAGCTTCTATTGCAGCTGAACGGCATCCAGAACAGGTGTGCAGGGACACCAGGTTTTGCTTTCCAAGCTTCTTTAACAGGATTCTGCATAGACATGCAAGCTGACCTGGATTTCATCCCAAGGACCCTGATGGGATTTTCAGCCATGAAAAGTCATTTCTGTCATTTGCAAGAAAATAAATGATTTGAAGAATATCATGTGTAGCGAAATTTCAAAGAAGGTTAAAAAATTCCACAAACTTTCTCACATAAGGCAGCTAAAGTTAGAGAAGAAAGGAGCAAGTCAGCGAGAAAGTAGAAAAACTCAACTAGTAAGGAGGAAAGGGGTCCACGGGGGAGGAGTGGAGGGGCTGGTGGTAGTTCAGTGTGTGAAAGCCGCACCAAATATGAACCATGAACCACTTGGACTGCACAACATGCTGAAGCACTAAGAACATTTAAAGAGTACTTAGGAAACTGGGCTTGCAATTACGATTATGTCACTAGCGAGGAAATATTTTCTCGTGTTCATAGCAAATTGATTTTGTTTTAAAAAAAATTCCTTTTTTCTTATCAAGATCTTGTATCAAAGCTTTCATGGTCTACAAGACAGTCTGTCAGGATTCTATTTGCTGACCAAGGGAGTTAGTGTCCCTATCAGAGAGAAGATTCTCCTCAGAGTCAGAAGTGTACTTTATTTCTTCCAGATGATGCAGACTCTTCCCCTCCTGTGGACACCCTGGGAAGGCAGCACACCCTTCATGCCAAAGCACAGGGGAGAAATTTTCCTCACAACTCCCTTCCCAGCTCCAGGTAAACTACACCGCATTAACAGAAACTCTGAAATTTTTTTCACACACATATGAGAGTAACACAGTGCAAACACTGTAATTCTTACTGTTTTCTGTCTTTCATTTAGAATCAAATTATTTTTTGCTTAATTTCATGTGTGTATTTTTTAGAAGTTCAAGTGGGAATATATTTTGACTTTAAATATGCTAATTTTATGTTTTCTATTTTCCATTCTGCTTTTCAATGATGGGACCTTTGTTAATATTTTTAAGTTCAGTTATTTATTTATAGTGTTGTTATCTATGAATCCTGAATATTCATTACTTTGATAAAAGCACTTGGTCATGTTAATTTGAATAACAATGTAATCTTCAAGGATGGATTGTAATGTCCAGTTCCTTATATAGGCTTTTGTTTTTTGGGCAGGACCAGTGTTCAAACTCATGACTTTATACTTACCAGGAAGTGACTTGTGCCACAGAGCTATCTCCCTGGCCCTTATAGGCTTTATATTAATTGAGTGCATATATTTTGAAGACATAATTGTTTATATTTATATAAAGCTATTCCATATTACAGTTTTGGCTTATATGCTATTGCTACAGTAGTTATGAAATTATTTAACATAAGTAGGTGGGACAAAACTTATCTTTTCCACTGTGTAAGAACGTCAGGTTGGTAAGAATATTAAACCCATAATTTTTCTCTCATTCTGATATTATATTAAAATATTTATATACAGACTAAGAATAGAATAACATGCATGTTCAATTTACATATAAACTTAAATTATAAAATCTCTACAGTAGTATGTGGCAACAATTATATAATTTCCAATACTTATCATTTGCAAATAAAAGGATAGTAAAATATCTAAGTTATTCAGTTTCACTGAAAATTCTAAGCTTCTCAAACATTCTAGTCAAGAAAAATGTCTTTGGCATTAAACCTTTCCTGAAGGCCTTCTTCACCTCCCGGTTCCTCAGGGTGTATATGAGAGGGTTTACCAGTGGCGTGACCACACAGTAGAACATGGAGACCACTTTCCCATTGGTGAAGTTGTACTTGGCTGGAGGACGCACATAGGCAAAGGTAATGGTGCCGTAGTAGATGGTGACCACGGTGAGGTGGGAGGCGCAGGTGGAGAAGGTTTTCTTCCGAGCTTCTCGGGAGGACAGCTTGATGACTGTGCACACAATATTTCCATAAGAGGAGATGTTCAGCAGGAAAGAGCTTAGAATCACTGCAGAGCTAAATGTGTAACTCAGTGCTTCCACAAAGAAGGTGTCAGTACATGAGAGTTTGAAAACAGGGTCTGAGTCACAGAAGAAATGATTGATCTTGTGAGGACCACAAAAGTTTAGGTGAGAGATGAGTATCGTGGTGGGGAGAGTAGCACAGAAACCCCCAACCCAGGACCCAGCTGTAAACCTCAAACAGATCTGAGAACTCATGAGAAGGGAGTATCGCAGAGGGCTACAGATGGCCACGTACCGATCGTAGGCCATCGCCGCGAGGAGGAAACACTCTGTGGCTCCCATGGAGAAGAAGAAGTAGAGCTGAGCCATGCATCCAGCTACAGAGATGGTGACGCCTTTGGAGAGACAGGTGGCCAGCAACTTAGGCACAGTGGCTGTGGTGTACCAGATCTCCAGGAAGGACAGATTGCCGAGGAAGATGTACATCGGTGTCTGGAGAGTGGAGTCCGTGAGCACAAGGAAGATGATGAGGGTGTTTCCCATGAGGGAGAGCAGGTACACGGAGAGGAAGGTCACAAAGAGAGTGAGTTGCAGGGAGGGGGAGCCCGGGAAGCCCAGGAGAACGAACTCTGTCACTGTGGTTCGGTTTGCCTCATCCATACCTCATCTGCTCAGATCTGGAAGGAATGAGCAGCACCAGATAATAGATGGTCACACAAGTGAGAATGGGAAATTATTGTGTTTCATTAACTTCTTCACGGTTACCCTGATCCATAGAAGGTAATCGCTGTCAACATCATGGTAGACATTTGTCTTAACACGAAAGTGGATCATTTATTTTGATTTTCAAAGGAAATTCCCCAGCACAAATTTTCTAAATGTCCTTATTGCACATATGGAAATTTAAGTACTTGTCTCACCTTTCGTCCCTGCTAAGTGTTGATGTGGTTGGGGATCCCTGGAAGGTGTGCTGGAAAGCCCAGTATGACACTGTCCAGGTGGTAATTGTTCAGAGATGTCCTGAGTCACAGCCTAAGTGCAGAGGGTGATGGGATATCAGACGTGGTCCAGGATAAATGTATTGTTCTGGGGATTTCTGAGTTGTACCCATTTCCCTAATGCAAGCAAAGTGTTGGCACAATTTTGCCTTCGTATCCTTCGGGTTCCTTTACTTTAAGATTTGGTGGGGATTATTGAAATAAATCTAGTATGTGATCACAAACTAAAGATGAATTCAGATTCTGTATTGATGATATTAGTTTCTTTCTTTTTTATTTTTTACATTTCCATCTCCTTTCCTGTCTACAGTCAAGCATATGCTGTTTTCTTCCACTTGTTCGATAACTATGTCAATTCAGCCAGAAAACTCCGGGTTGTACTAATGTAAATTGCACTTGTGTGCGTAACCATTCTTTCATGCTAAAATATCCAAAAAAGCATAAAGTGAAAATGCATAATAAGAATGTTCTTACACGTGCAGATTATATTATCAATTATATAAATTAACTATTGTAAAATCTTAGACCTAATATCTTTTGTATCACAAGTGTAAAATCAGGATAAAATTTGAGTTGAGTTGTTTCATTATAGTTAAATTATTTTAAAGTCTTATCATGCTTTGGAGCCACCCAACTCTGTGGCCAGCACAAGTGGAGTTTGGAACTACTGGGAGAGTTCTCTGTGTGGGGCACCATGGGCACAGAAGAGGGTTTGCCATGTCCCGGACCCTGGGAGGGATTACATGCATGTTACGAAGCACTGAAGAATATCATGCATGGGAGATTTTAACTGTCTTCAGTGGATATTAGTACATGCAGCTCTGTAAATGTTACATAAGCCAGTAAATACTACTTTATGCAAAATTACAAATGTTAATAAATAATCTTACAAATTTCAATCTGCTTATAATATGCATGCACCTCTAAATAATAAATTATATATAGTTTTAAATACCACTTTTACTAACAATAAAATTAAAATATTTTTAAGTCTATTGCATAATTTAAAACATTTTGAAATGTATGTAAATAAAATTTATAACTGGGGCTGGGGAGATAGCTCTGAGGCACAAGTGCCTGCTGGGCAAGTGCAAGTTCGTGAGTTCAAACCCTGGTCCCACAAAAAAAAAAAAAAAAAACATTTATAACTGAAATAATTTTCATGCAAGTGCTGAATTAACTTTTACGGGTATTTTCCTATTTTTGTCTTGTCTCTCTAGCAAAAAATATTAACATTTATGTGATTTATTTAAGTCCTGAGGTCCAAAATACCTTTCATTACATAGAACATGTGCAATGTTATTTTTTAAAAATGAAATGATAACACACTATTTGAAAAGCATAGGACTAGTTTGCATAAAGAGGATGGTCAATGTCACTCTCTATTAAACAGATTGCTTATCTTTATTGTGCTTTCACCCTAAAGAGGATCCCATGTTCTTCTAAAGAAACTGAGAGGAGAGAAAATCAATTCTAAACCAATTAGGACAATACTACACTGTTAAATGGATCTCACATATACTTTTATTATTTTTGTAGACTTCCTTTAGAACTAGTTATCTTTTTATTTTTCATTTCTTTATTACTTTTAATAAGAAATAAAAATGTGATTCTTTCAAAACACATTAGCAGTACACTCCCAATAATTGATACAATGCACACTGTTCTTCTCATAGTAGTTATTCAGAACACAGGATGCAGATATGATGGTTTTTCTAATCATTATTGGCACAAAAATTTCTTCTCATGGATCTAAGAGAAAGTAGTTGTGTGCATAATTTCTTACACTCCATGCCCTAGGAGTTCCTGATGGATGCTGCCTCAGATTCATGATAGCATTGAATCAAAGCAGCAACTTCTTCGGAGTTACTGGTTCATCTCCATTTATCCAGAGCAACACAGAAAATGATTCCCAGGTATACTCACATTTTCTGTCCTAGCTTTCTCATTTTTAGGAATGTATTCGTGTTGGCCCAGTAGCCATGCCAGTCCTTCTTTCAGGAAGCCTGCTGCCTGCCGTAAGCTGCACTTGGTAGGGGTACAGCGAAGAGCAGACATCACACTCATGCCAGCAGCTGTCGCAGAGCATCTGCCCAGGGCTATGCCCCGCCTCACTTAGGTTTTCGCATCTGGCCTTTTTTTGCTCTGTGGCTTTGGCACAGTGCAGTGGACGAGATGAAATTTCCATAGTGAAAAAACAAGAATATTTCATCGGCCTGGAGCCTTGGAGAGCCGATGTCCACTTGAGGACTTCCACTTGTGTTCCCCAAGGACTCCCCAAGATGAGGGTCAGAGCACTTTTCCCTCAGGACGCAGGGAGACAATGGAAGCTTGGGACGTGCCATCTCAGGAGCTGAAAGAGTTGTGTGTTATGTGGCCACATTAGCTATCACTGCCTATGACACGCACCCTTAATGAGGGTTGTGGGATTTGTCTATCCATTGATGTTGTAGGCATCGCCAATAGCATCGAAAATAATGTGCTCTAGTGTGCAGCATGTTACCCAGGTCAGTGTTCTAAAGTACTTTGCATAAAGTATAAAATGCTGAAAGAAATAAAAGATCAGAAGGAAAGAATGAAGGAAGGCAAGAGAACGAAAGAAAATACCACAAGTCTTGCAAGGAAATAAATTCCAACCCAGACTGCCATACCCTGTAAAACACTTTAGCAAGAGGAATGGAGAAATGAAATAATTCCATGACACGACAATTGAACTTCATTACAAAGCCACCCCTGCACAGACTCCTGAAAGATATTCTAGAGAATGATCAAAATGACCATAGCTCCACAAGGGAGAATGGAAAGAACCCACCAATCAGGGCAAATAATTAAGCACAGGAGAAAAAGTGGTATACAGCAGCAGTCCTGCAATTATTCTTTTGTATACAGCGGCAAATATTTCTAACGGCATACTCTACAATTGTTCTTTTGTACCTTGTGGGTCATGATCATGTCTTGGTCTATAGGGTGGGTATCAAGGAAATAGCAGTATCTCAGTCCCACGAGTGACACCTGGCCCCCAGAAAGTGACACAAATGCTCTCCGCGTACATGACATACCAGGACTTTGTGCAGTATCCTATCTTCAGATTATTAGAAGTGTTGGCCATACATTTGCCGTTCTAGTATTTATGTTATGTTTTTTTTTCTTAGTAATTCTGTACTGTCATGAAGACTTCTCCCTAGTTAATGTTTTTGTATGTATTAGCCTATTCAAATACTGTGTGAGTACTCTGAATTGACCAGAGTCATACACAAGATACAAAGCATTTTGCCCTCTTAGTTGGACTCGTGATTTAATCTGAATTTCGGAATATTGTTCCAAAATATTTACACAAAATTTTAATTAATTAATATCTAATTAATTTTATGAATAATATTAAATTTTAATTTTTGGTTTATCATTTATACAGTACTTGGGACTGACCATCTATTTATAAATCACGATATGTATGATAGTTTCTCTTAGTATTAGAGAATTAAAAATTGTATTTAAAAATCTCCATAAAAATATGCCAGACCCACAGTCTACATCATACTAACTAGCAAAAACCAAAGAAAATTAAAATTTTCCTTTTACTATCTGGACAAAGATAATTATGTTTACTTTTTTTCATTGTATGCACACGGTCTCACGATGCAGCTTGGACTCTTAGTAATCCTCCTGTTTGCAGCTTCCGTGGTGCTGGAATTAAAGGTGTACAACAGCACACCCAGGGTCTGTTGTGCATCCCGAGGGTGGTGCTGGCATGGCATGCAGGACAGGGTATTGAACCCTGATCTTTGTGCTTCCTAAATCATGCACTTAGTCCACTGAGCTATCTGGTCAGCCCTCACGCTGCTTTCTCAATTTGGGCTCATATTGTTTACACACAAGGGTGATTTGACTTTCTCCATCTCATTTTGCACATTCTCCTTTCTTTGTCTTGCCAAATTACTATGACTGGTATCTCACACTGTGGCCAGGGGAAGGGCACAGTAAACATAATTTCCTTACTAAATACATGAAAAATAAAAGAAAGAAAACAGTATGAACTTTACGACTGTGTCCTCGTCTTTCCAGCTCAGTGCTCCAATGGTTTATGAGCAGAAACAGAAAACCTAACGAACTCGGCTTTTCTTCAACTCCCTAGGCCGAGCTACTCTACCAAATACTCTCTACCATGGAGAGATTTTCGGAGGTATGCTGAGCATATGGAGTCTCGGGGTAACAATTTTGGTCCGCTTTGCGATGTTGGCTGTCATGAGCTCATCAGCTATGCCCATCTCCCTGGCAGGGTGTCCTTCGGCCCTTTCACGGAGTTCATGGAGTGGCCCGGGTGAGGCTCCTCGGGGGTCTCAGGCTCTCCACACTGTTTGCTCTCTGCAGTTCAGAGTGGAAACTAGTGATGACCTGGGTGCACCTGCAGGGGTCGCTCCTCCTGTCATCTAGGTGCTGCCATTGGATCTGCTAGCAAATTGCTAAGTTAGATTGTTAAATTAAATAACTGGCATGGGGTTTATTTTCTGTAGGTTTTTTCTAATGTAATTTCCAGAAAATATTACATAAAGAATTTTCTTATAATTATAACAAGTGTTGGAAACTTTTTACTGTTTTCTTTTTTTGTGGGATCAGGGTTCAAACTCATGACCTTGCACTTGCCCAGCAGGCACTTGTGCCTCGGAGCCATCTCCCCAGCTCCCACTGTTTTCAAGTTTAAATCTTTGAAAGCATATTTCTAGCCAGTGATTGCTTTTCTTAAGTATAATAGGCCATATCTTAATTTCTGTACATGTTAAACTATATCTATCTAAAATGGCAGGGCCGGGGGCTGGCGAGATGGCTCAACAGTCTAAAATGCCTGCTTAGGAAAGTTTCTGCAACCACAGGGACTGCAGTTCAATCCTGGTACCATATGCTGTGCCAGCCCCGCCCCAAAGAAGGCTGAGCCAGCCATAATATTAATATGAAAAATAAAATAAAAAGAAGAATAAAATGGTAAGGCCAGCAAAATAGCCCAGTGGATGAAAGCACATGCAAGGAGGTGCAGGGGTTCGGGATACGAGGCCCAGGACTGCTGTGCTGGCTCCACCCCTAGGACACGCTGAGACAGCAACTGCGACTGGACTTGGTGGTGCGTGACTGTAATCCCAGCTCTTGGAAGGCTGTAAACAGGCCAATCAGCATGAGTTAGATTTGGCCGTGAGACCCTAAGCACCCTGTAGACCCTTGCCTGAAATACAATAAATAAATAAATAAATAAATAAATAAGGCAGCATTTTGATGAGTCTTGTAAGAGTTAAAAATGTGACTATTTCATCTGATTATTAATTTTTGTTTCATTGCAATTTTAAAGACCAAACCTAAAAGTCATGAGTGCCCACTGGTGTTTTTGTAAGGCTTTGTATTCTGTTACTGTTTAAATCTTTCATTTTTATGTGTTTTTCACTTGGGAACCCACTGCAGCATCTCCTTGGTGGGACCCCAGGCAGACCCACCTCGGTGAACGATTGGTCACACCCTGAACCACCGGCTCACCCTGCTGAGCGCCCACTGGGCTCTCCAGCTTCCCTTGCAGCTGAGTGTCATCCAGAGCAGGTGTGGGAGGACACCAGGTGCTTGCCCTCCAGTCTCCCTTCACATGAGTCTGTACAGACGCACCAGCCGGCCCATGTATTGCCCAGGGACCCTGTTAACTATACACTGCAGCCCTACCAGGGCCCACTGCCTGGCCAAGTGGGGGAAGCCTCTTTGGCAGCAGATTGAAGATTGTATCTTCTCCTTGCACGGACACAGGTGTTCAGGAGTTGGTGCTGTCAGAAGATGAATCGTGTTGATTAGAAAACAGCTTAGGGGCAAAAGTGCATCCTGGTGTTGGACTGCCCATGAGCTGGGATGGAGGACTCAGAATTGAAGATTCTGAGTAATAAACACGTATATGGACAATAGTTTAGCATGACATTTTTGTTCTACAGTATATTGGAGGGTAATGTGACTATCCATTGTTATTAAGATATAAACATAATATTTTTTCATTTTTATTATTATTAATTTTATAATAATACATTGCATAATGTTGTCTTTGTCATAGTTGTTCAGAGTACAAGATCTATATATGATTTCTTTTCTAAGCATTACTACAAATCTTTCTTTCATTGTACAAAGATGACTTTGTTGTAAATACTGTGCAGTATTTCATAACTGCAGTGGATAATCAGTTCATCTGGCATTACCAGAAGCTGTTGAACTGAGCCATTTGCAACTCAGAATATTAACATAGCTTTTTTTAAAGAATTTTTTATTTATTTATTTATTTATTTTCTTGTTTCAGAACCTTTATTTGTTTATTCACTCATTTTTATGGCCGTCTCAGCACGCCCCAAGGGCAGGGCTGGCGCAGCATGTGGTGCCGGGGATCAAACCGCGGTCCCCGAAGCCGCCCAAGCTTTCCCAAGGAGGTGCTTTAGACCACTGAGCCATCCTGCCAGGCCTCATAATATAGCTTTTGTTTTTACACCTCATGGCTAGTTTTCTGCTGGATGGTGAAGACCAAGATAAAGCAAGACCCATGTCACAAAAAATATGTAGCTTTTATATCTGGCAAGGGCAGTCAAGTCACTCCAGGATTTACCCTGGAACCATGCGTGACACCTTGTAGATCTTTGGTCAGTGTCAGCCATCTGGATGAATCATGGCCATTGCTTAGCTGTTTTTCCCTCTGTGAAAGAGAGAGAACTTTTCCTTTCTAGATGACTCTCCTTAGGCACACTGTACATCACAGATCACTTTCCTCTGTGGCCTCATAATCTCCTTGCTCAAGAAGCTTGGGACTCCATTGAGTTATGTGCTGTTACAGAACAGGTTCTTCTGTGTCCTGTGTCCTCACTGACCTTAAGGGCTAGAGTCAAAATATTAGCTAGTTTTGTATCCTTTTTCTCTCTAACCATTTGGTCTTTGAACTTAAGTTGTTAACCATGCAGAAGAGAAGCTTAATGATATTATTCCTTGGAAAACATAATAATTTCATTTTGATACTTTTACAGCACATGATATTATAGAAAAAAATTTGAAAAAAAATTCCATTATATGAGGAAGTGGCTTACAAATTTGCAAATATGGCCTTTATATACTAAAAACTCATTTTGTATAAATATATGTATAAATCTATTGACATGGAAGATTACTTGGATGAAAATATCACCTGTGTAAAATATTACTTTTGTACTTCATATGTTGAAGATTTCCTCCAACTACTTTCCAATTTTATACTCAACATATAATTATAGCTTTTTTGAATTTTGTGTAATATTTTTTCTTGTGCTTTTTTGAAATTTCACTCGTGCTTCCATTTTGGTTTATTGTGTTGCCTTACCTTAGAAAGGTCTCCTCATGTTTACAAAACTTCTTACCAAATTCCTGCAATGCATCCTTGTTCAAACTATTATTTATAAGTCATCAAACTTATTTTTCCTGTAAATTTGTCTTTTTTAAGATTTAGAAAGTCAGACCACAGATTTCCAAAATGAGTCCATGCGTAAGAGCCCAGTGCCCCTTTGGTGCCTGTGAGCTCGGTAGAGCAGGCGGTCCACTCTGCCCTAGTGAGCTCCTGAGGATCAGCCGTGGCTCTTGCTTTGTCCACATTCTAAAAAAGTATGACTTCAACCTTTTGAGGAGTGAATGTTCCGAGCCATGTGTACTTAGAGGTATTTTAATGAATGTCATCCAAAATGTGATTTATGGAATTGAATTTAGAAAGTATCACTGACCTTGATGGAAAGGATAACTGTCTTCATTTGGAATTTCATATGGAAGTAGTCAGGCACTTGCAGAGAGTGTTTTGTTACTTTCGAGATAACTGGGATATAGCTCTTGCTAATCCATTGGATATTACAGGTTGGCATATGTGATGATATTATGTATGCTGAGTTCATGTTAACGTATAAAAATGATCCTGGCTATTTTCCTCATGGAGAGCCATAACCAAGAATAATGGAGAAAATATTTACCAGGTACAGTGTAAGAGAATTAATTTTAAGAGTACCTATAGAACTAAGGAAAGTTCAAAGAAAAGAAAGAAAATTTAATTAAGCAGGGGTTAAATTAGTGAACACACATATATTTAAGGATGTATAAGAGGCCACTAATTTCAGGAAAATGCCCCAAATCTTAAGCTATTAGGAAAAGGTAAGGGCAAAGCTGCACTGAGATGTGCAAGCATCAGAAGAGCTCCCGTCAAGAGAACGAAAAGTCACGTGTGCTGGTGATTACGCGAGGGCAGAAAACCTTGCTACAAATTGGAGAGACTCTGCCTGAGCACAGCCACTCTGGAAATTAGTAAGGACAGCTACGAACACCCAGAAATAGTGGTTTAATTTATTCTACCCATGTCACTCCTTAGTATGGTTTTGAAGAATTAAAACGGCATGCACCAGTAGCATCTCTGCTGATAGTAGTGCAACAGCACCTAAGCTGAGGGAAGATCCAAGATACTGCGCAAGACAAATGAGAGAAGAGATGCGGTCGTGAGTGCAGCGGGAGCTTTCATCCCCAAAGCACTAAATCCCACCTTTTGCTAGAAAATAAATGATTGCGAGCCAACCATGTTTAGCAAGGTAAGAGATACTCGAAAGAAGGGAAAAGTCCTGTAGGTTTTCTCACACGTGGAGCCTGGAATTAGAGAGAAAATGGAGGAGATGGAAGAAAGTAGAAAAGAAAGACCTCCTGCGAGGACGCGGAGGATCCAGGGAAGAGGGGCTGATGCCAGAGTGAAGGCTGCAGACAGTGTGCGCCACTAGGCCCACGCAATGGGCACAGGCACTGTGCCAGTAGGGTTTCACAGTCACTGAGAAACACAGCCCACAGCATAAGTTAAGTCACTACTTGAGACACAATTTCTTTGTATGTTTTAAGATTTCCAAAATAATTAAGATTCCATCTAAGCTAAGAAACATTTTTAACACTGGCATTTGTAGCACACTTAGCACACTTGATTTTATTGATTCCCTTCTCGTTACCTAGATCTTGCATAAAAGCCTCTGTGGCCTATAACCCTGGCTGCTACGATTTGATCTGCAGCACAAGGGAGTTGGTGACCCCATGAGAGAGCAGATGCCACACGGAGCCTAAATGAGATGTCGCTTCTTCCCACTGGTGCAGACTCTGCTCTCCTGCTGGCCACTCCGGGAAGGCAGCAACCGCCAGTCGTCCCACAGCGTGGATGATGGGCCCTGCATAGCTCCCTTACCAGCTCTGCATAAACCACACCGCACTGAGAGAAACTGTGAACCTTCTTCATGTACACAGGAGAGTGACATAATGCAAAATCAGTGGTTGTTTCTATTTTCATTCCTTTCATCAGGACCAAATTTCTTTATGATTCATTATATGGATAGGCGAACTCTTTATGGAAATCTAAGAAGGCTAACATTTATGTTTGTATGATGAAGGCACCACTCATACATTGTCCTGTTCTCAGCTGTACCCATATTTTATTTTTCAAGCATGTAACACCTTTTAAACTCAGTTAGTTATATTTTGATGTTATGGAAAAGTATTTATTTTGAAGAGGCTACAAAAGACATAGATAAGAAATTTTAAATGATACACAATTTAAAGAAGCAAAGGAGGTAGTCATTCAACAGTTGTTATACTGCACGTTGCTGTCATCAGTGCAACTGCTCAGGCTACCAGATAGGTCTAACACTTTTCCAGTAAAATAAATGGCTAAGTTTCTGTTAATGAGCAAGTCATCAGTGACTCAGAGATCAAGCTCAGTAGGCATTCTTAATAGCTACTTAATGAACATGCTTTTGAGCTGTAAATGTTAAGGTTTAAATTAATTATCCCCAACAAGATGACTATTTTCCTCATGATTCACTAATGTACATGTTCAAATAAGTAACTGAAATATGTTCGATTGATCTTTTATACTGTGCAATTGTATAACATTAATACATTTATGCGCAGACTAAGTAGGCATAATCCTCTGGTAGAATCAAAACAAAATTTAAATTTTCACATGGCTTGTCATTTTAAGACATAGTCATTTCAAAATATAATGTCCATACTTACATGTACAAATTAGAGTCTATCAGTCACTCTCGAGTACTTAAGTATGTTGTTAGCTCAAAACTTCTCAGTCATACTACTGAAGAAAAATGCCTTTTGTGCTAGAAATTTTCTGAAAGCTTTCTTTACATCCTGGTTCCTCAGGGTGTATATGAGAGGGTTTACCAGTGGGGTGACCACACAGTAGAACACGGAGACCACTTTCCCAATGGTGAAGTTGTACTTGGCCGGAGGACGCACATAGGCAAAGATAATGGTGCCATAGTAGATGGTGACCACGGTGAGGTGAGAGGCGCAGGTGGAGAAGGCTTTCTTCTGAGCCTCTCTGGAGTTCAGCCTGATGACTGTGGCCACAATATTGCCATAAGAGGAGATGGTCAGCAGGAAAGAACTTAGGATCACAACAGAGCTGCATGTGTAGCCCAAGGCTTCTACCATGAAAGTGTCTGAGCAGGAGAGCTTGAAAATGGGATCTGAGTCACAGAAGAAATGGTTGATCTTCTGGGGACCGCAGAAGTTTAGGTAAGAGATGAGTACGGTGGGTAGGAGGGGAGCAACGAATCCCCCAGTCCAGGACCCAGCTGAAAACTTCACACAGATCTCAGAATTCATGAGAAGAGGGTATCGCAGAGGGCTGCAGATGGCCACGTAGCGATCGTAGGCCATCACCGCTAGCAAGATGCACTCTGTGGCTCCCATGGAGAAGAAGAAGTAGTACTGAGCAATGCATCCAGCTACAGAGATGGTGACACGTTTCGAGTGGCAGGTGGCCAGCAACTTAGGCACAGTGGCTGTGGTGTACCAGATCTCCAGGAAGGACAGATTCCCTAGGAAGATGTACATGGGGGTCTGGAGAGTGGAGTCCGTGAGCACAAGGAAGATGATGAGGGTGTTTCCCATGAGGGAGAGCAGGTACACCGAGAGGAAAGTCACAAAGAGAGTGAGCCGCAGGGAGGGGGAGCCCGGGAAGCCCAGGAGAACGAACTCTGTCACTGTGGTGCGGTTTGCTTTGTCCATACCTCATGTTCTCTGATCCAGCTGAGGCCCACGACACTGGATGAGAGTAGGTGACCAAGTGATTAAAACTGGAAAGTTCTTATTCTTTCATTTAATGACTGGTAGTCAAATTCCTTTTTCTTTCGTTGCAGGGGCTAAGTTCTTGACACCCAACGTTAAAGCAGGAAAGATTCATTCATCTCGCAGTCTGTGGAAGTTTCAGTCCGTATTTGGCTGCCTCAGAGGCACAGCGGCACGTAGCAGAGGACAGCTGTTCATGGTAGCAGAAAACAGCAGAACTGTGAGAATCAGATGAGGCAGAACTTTGGCGGCGGCAGCCTGAACAGCAGCCTGCACCTGTGGAAGAACCTTTTCCTGTTCTGCTCCCTACTCAAAATGAGCCACTTTTTGAGCTGCTCAGTAAGTGGGTTGGAGTAAGACAGGTAGGTGGTACTATGTTGTCTCAGAAGTGCAAACTAGTCTCACTTCTCTTTGGTCCTCGGGGAAGTCAGATGTAAGATGTATCTTTTACCTCAGAAGGCTGATCTCTGAGTAGAAGAATATCCAGCTCCACGGCACTGCACTTCGAGAAACTTCACTGAGGCCTAAGCGTGCAAAGTAGTGACTGTCAAAAGCCTACCTGACATTTTCATGGATCATTTCATTTGATTTTCACAGGAATGTTCCAACATTGGTATTCCAATGATTTACCCTTTGCACATATGAAATTAAATAATTTTTCCATACTTACCTCAGCTTTTTGTTGTGTTTTTTTGTGTGTCGTATAGGTTGGAATCCATCCATGTTGTCTTTGAAGGCCAAGCGAACAATGCTCTATGGCTATATATGAACCTGGTGGTGCCATGTCCCTTTAGAATTCACACCCTACTGTCCCACGAGACACATCATGGATTGCCGCTCCTTGCATTCAACAGGCTCAGAAATGAGAAGGCACTTCTCACTGCTGTTACAGGGTTCTAAGCAAGCATGCATGCTCTGCACAAACACAAACCATTTCCTTTTTTTTTTTTTTTTTCTTTTTTTTCATTTGTCTATTTTTTCCCTGTGGCGAATATGCAGAGAAAATGAGTGCAGAGATCTCTGTGAAAGGTATGGCTCTGATTTCGTCAGCCTGGATCCTTGGAGAGCTGCTCCGTTCTCCTCCTTGGGACACACATGGGTCCCTGGAGGACAGCCCTTTGTGAGGGTCAGGACCCTTTCCCCTCAGACCAAGAAGGGAGCACAGGGAGCCTTGGGACTGCTGCCACAGGCTTTGGAGTCGTGTGCTGCAGGGAGCCATAGCTGCTACTCTCTGGGACACGCGCTATTGAACATACTGCTGAGGGAATTGTCCTCTGATGTTGCAGCCATTACGTTGTCACAAGGCCAAATATTCTGTAGCATGCATGGCATAGACCAGATCTGTGTTCAAAGCTTTGTCTATGAACTGCCAGGGCTACTGCCTTGGTTACTTTTTACTCATTGCTGGGACAAATACCCGACACTCAAAATGAAGGAAGGAAAGGTTTATTAGCTCACAATTACTGGAGATTTCAGGCCATTCTCAGCTGGATCCAAGGCTGAGTGGCACATGGCAGAAAGCAGCCATTCATGGGAGGAGAACAGCAACAAAATGGTGACAGAGGCAGCCAACCGAACAGGGCAGCACAGAGCAACAGCTCTAGTCTGTCTCTGTCTCTCTTTATATTCCAATCAGGCTCTCTGCCTTAGGATATCCACCCTAGACCAAATCCATAGTCCCAGCCCTACTCAGACCAATAATCCCATCAGTACTAAAACACATGATCCCAGGGATTGTGGATCAAGTCTCAATCTGTAGAAGTCCCCACCCAATGACTACATGAGGCTTTTGGGGGACAACTACTTTGATTGTTTATTTATTTGGCTGGCTCAGCCAGCCCTGAGGGCAGGGCTGGCGCATCATGTGGTGCCGGGGATTGAACCGCAGTCTCCACAGCCGCCTAAGCTTTCTCAAGCAGGCACTTTAGACCACTGAGCCATCCTGCCAGGCCTGGGGGGACAACTAGACATAAACCATACCAGCTACTAAACAAAAAGGAAAGGGATAAAACGCAGTGGCTAACCAACCACCTCCTTATCAGGGAAAAAGACTAGAATCTTTAGTGAACATTGAGAAAAGCAGTGATGCCCAGGAGAGTGAGGAAAGAGCTTCGGCATTGCGCAAAGTGACACGTGCAGGGACCTGCAGAGTCCATGCAGGAGCAGGAGAGCGTGACGTCCGAATGCGTTAGGAGAAAGCGAACGTGTTCATGACTGAGTAAAGGACGTTCGATTTAATTCCAGGTTATGTTCAATGCTAATGGAATTTAGAAAAGCTTAATGTCCTCAAATGATTTAAGCTACTTGACTTTTTTGCATCATGTCAACTTTAATTGTAATTAGACAAACATAGCTAGATACTTACAGGATCTTAGGCAAAATTTTCATTTTTGAATACAATAGTTATGGGAAGCTACTTTATTTCACATGTTTGTGCCAAGAATATTTTAACCTGGCTATTGTGGTAGCATTGATCTGTACAGTAATCATTCATTGCCTATGCTCACCAGGGCATACAACAGTACTAGGCCGAAGCTAAACATTCCCCCAGTTACCTGGAGCGTGGCCTCGGCCCTGTTCTGTCCCATCTTCGCCTGCCTCCCCAGCTCAGGGTGCTCCCCACTCTGCCACACTTTCCTGTGAGATGACGGTCATCTATGAGAGGCAGCTTGAGGTACTCGGGTGCCGCTCAGAGCGATGCAACTGTCCCAGTCCTAGTCATGGTGTAATAAATTACGGCTACGTTCTATTTTATGGCCAGGTGGCATTTCATGGAGTCTGTACACCACATCTGTGTAATGGACATGTTGTGTTGTTTATTGGCTGAAATTCATGTCAAATATATTCCTAGTTCTAAGAATTATTAAAATTTGGCAATTCAGATTTGTATCATTTCCGAGTAGATATGTTCATTCCTACATATGGGAAAATAAATATTTAAATGAGATTTTAAGAAAAGGGAAGATTAATTTCTTATTGTACTTTTAATTTCCATGTCCTTAATTTTATATTTTGAACCCCTCCTATGATTTTGTGGCTAACACTGTACAATGTGTATAGCTGCTCCTCACAAATTTTGTTAATCTCATAGCCACTTTGTCCTTAGCTACACATCTTTCCCTAGGTGAATAGGGTTGACAGATGATGGCATTATACTTTTGATCTAGTTATGTTTTTATGTTTGAACCATTGTTCCTCATGTTAAAATGGCATTTATACACATTGCCAGTCTGTGGCTATTAATTACTGGGTTCTAACTCTGCTACTTCTTGATCAGTGACATGGCTAGAACTGTATTTGCTACTTTTGTTGCTGTGTATTACTTGATCTTGCTCTTTGTGTACATGTTTATATTCCATTCTTTTGTGCTGCTGACTGGAGCCTTTGCATCGTTATATCTCCGTGTACATATGCTCCGAGATGGATGCAATCCCAAGCTATTCCGTGATTCTTCCCTTCAGATAAAGTCATCCTTTGATTTTTCTTATTGAAAATCTGTCATTAGCAAACAAACTGCTGCTGTAATTTTTATCAGTGGAGAAAATGTCATATTATGAGCAGAACAAGAAAATCAAGATTTCACTTTGAGTTTATTCATTTTCTTATCATCTTTATTTAAATTTCTTATTTATTTGGTGCTGTGTCTCAATACACAGCTCAGACACCTAGTGGTCCTCCTGTTTCTGCCTTCCAAGGTTGGGATTACAGGCTTGCCTCACCAGGCCTGGTTTCAAGGCCCGCATGGTATGCAGCATAGGAGATGCAACTCTGGGACTTGTGTTTGCCCAGTACGGGCTTCAGCTGCCAAGCTATCTCCCTAACCCCACATTTGTTGTTTTGAATGGACATTGTTTTTATTCAGATACAAGAGAACAGGTTGGTTGTTTTGTTGTGCTTGTAAAATGTGTTATTATTGACTTGGTTTTGTTGAACTATTATTTGAGTGAATAAAGCACAGACACACATATTTTGTCTCTAATGGTTCAACCGGCAGTAGATTTTAAGGGGGAAAAAAAAAAACAAAGAATTGTTGACTTCACAAAATCTAGATGTTGGGCTCACCAGATAGCTCAACAGATCAAAGCACCTGTTGAGACAGGTGCAGGGACCAGGGTTTGATTCAGCCCCGCTCCTGAATGCCAACTGAGACTGAACATGGTGGCGTGCACCTGTACCCGGCATTTGGGAAGCTGAAGACTGGATGATCAGTATGAGTTTGATCTGTCTAGTGAGACCCTGTGAAATCTGTGGTAATTACACTTTAAAAATCCAGGTGTTGTGATTATTTCAAAATAAAAACATCCGGTAATGCTACATCACAGCTCTGATTTTCATTGTTTTTCTTTCAGAAAAATTTCTCTTAAAATTACTCATAAGATATTTCTTCTTATATGAAGAATCCATATTCATATAAATAAAGTAAAAAAGCAAAGGATTAAGATTGGGAAAGAGTGAGATGAATCTGACTTATGATACGAAGTGATCCAAGAAACAAAGTGAAAGTAGAGGGAAATGAGATTTTAAAAAAGAAAAGGGATTCTGGAGTTGGGATAATGCACCAAGTCCCTATTAGGGATATGGCCTTCACGTGCTATAGGGGCGATTTAGAAATGCTATCCTTCTCCCTCTCCTCCATTCACCGCCCGCACTCTCCCTCTCCCTGCCTCCCTCTCTCCCTCTCTCCCTCTCTCTCTTTCTCTCCTCTCCTCTCCTCTCCTCTCCTCTGCTCTCCTCTCCTCTGTCTCTGTCTGTCTCTATCTGTCTCTCTGTCTCTGCCTGTCTCTGCCTCTGTCTCTCTGTCTTTCTGTCTCTGTGTCTGTCTGTCTGTCCATCTCTCTCTCTCTCCCTCTCTAAGTGGAGGGATCCATGGAGATACAGAGAGGGGAGGGAAGGAAGAGATAATTTAGGAAAATTCAAATAGCACAAGAAATTTACAGAATAAAGAAAAGAAAAAGAAAACAATACAAAGAACCCTAATGTATCACTTCTGATATGAAGGAAACTTGTCTAAATAAAATAATATTAAATATTTTCCAAATAAAGAAACAATGATACAGTATTCGGTTAATTTCCCAGAACAAACTGGACACATGACAGGAAATTTCTGACTGTATTTCTCTACCTAATCAGTGAAATAAAGTTGCATATTCACCACATCCAGTACAAATTTTTAATGATATCTAGTAATAATTTATTAGTAAATTTATTTCCAAAATGTGTAACAAATTTGTGATATCGTGTATTTCCAAACAGAATAAAGTTATTATGCACTAGTGCTGTATATGTACCAGTGAAATCCATGTAAATGAACAGAAGCTTGAAAAATAAAAAAATAAATAAAATTAAATCTCTCTGAGGTAACTGTATTAACAGAAAACTTTAATAAGATATTGCAGCAATAAGGTTTTTCAATAACTGTCAGCATTTCTATGTTATCAAACGGACTGTACGACATGCATACAAACATATGTAATTGCAGGCTGTGTATCACGCAGCAGAAGAGAACGTCCGTGGCAGGGTAGCGCGTTACTATTTAATTGTACGGGAATGGAAGCAGCAAAAGTTGCCAATGCTCTCTGAAAAAGTGAAAAAATGAAAGCATCAGAGTGTAGAGGACAAACAAGAAGACGTGGTTGGAAGGAACACTTAGAAGTCGGGGTCGTGCTTTCCTGAGGGCAAAGTTCAAACTGTGACGGGGACAATTGTTCTCAGCAAGGGGAGAAAGCCAGCTGTCAGGGAAGAAAATCAGTGGCAAGATGGCTAGATTAAACAAACCTCCTAAGCATAATATAATCACAAGAAATGCAAACACATTGCTTCTAGGAATATTTGTATAGTGAAATAGCACAGGGTTCTATGGTTTGTTTTCTAATACACAAAAGACCTACACAAAGCAATGCAAATCAACAAATAGTAGTGAAAAGAGAATAACATGTATCGTGCTGAACGCATAACATTTTTCATGCACTTCTTAAAGCTTGCTCGGATACAAGGCATGCTGGTGACACCTGTAATTCCAGTACTGAGAAGGCTGTAAACAGGAGGATCCCTACGACGAGTCCAAGCTACGTCGTGAGACCCTGTACCAAACACGCTAAAAATTTTTGCTCAGCCTGACAATGAAATGTTTGCAGATAAAAAGAAGAACTCTGTGTCTCCTATCCTAGTGCTGAGGGATGTTGACCCCAAGTCAAAACTGAAATAGTTTCTTCTGTGATTTCTTGGCCTCTATCAGACTAACGAGGTATCTGAAGTACCTTTCTTCCCAAGGGCAACATAGAGCATAATTTGGTTGTATTCCCAGGGCATTCACTGCCCAACTCAGGAGCCTCGCTTAAACCACAAAGAGCCTGGGCAGCCATCCACGAACAGAGATCTCACTCTAGACAGAGTGTGGCGTGTTCCTGCTCCCCAGTGGGGCAATCCAAGGAGGGTCCCTCCTCCTCGCTGGAGTTCCTTACCCCTCCTGCTTCCCTCCCAGTCCCTGTCTGCCATCTCTCCTGTAAGTGTCCGTGCTGTTCCTGTCTTTATGCTGTAGTTCCGAGCTCAGATGAGGCTTCATTTGTGCAGCAGCGTCAGGGTGCTAAGACTCCTGCTTCCATGGTATCTCCTGGAGCCCACGCAGGACACAGAGCAGGGGTTCCCTCATGGCCATCTCCCTGCCAGGACAGGCCCTGAGTCGGCCACAGCACCTGTGGTGTGGACAGCCAGGGGCAGAATCTGGCTTCCTGCAGAGCAACTCTGTGCTCTCAGGAAGGAGTTGCAGACTTTGGCCAGTCAGCCTCAGTCCTCTGCTGCTCCTGTCAGACCTGCCGGGCCAGAATTCCTGTGTTCCAGGCATGTGCCTGTGCTGTGTGACCTGGTGTTAGCTCCTGAAACTCTTCATGGGTCCTATCTTCTGTAGAACTGGAAGACAGGGCCACTGTCAGCAACTGGGTAAGTTACCACAAGGCACTCAGGACAGCTCAGGATTTCTCAAAGTAGGAGCCATACCTGGCTTTAACCAACCTACCACCTTCTTTGGTTCTTTTATCCTGAAGAACAAAAAAGAGTAACCTGTTGGTGAAAGACCAGAACAGGGATGTGATGTTCGTAAACTTCTTGACATGTTTCCCTCAGGCTATCAGAGAACTTGGCCCCTCCATTATTGGTGCTTATAACCCCAGCACTGAAAGCCTCGGAAAGATCACAGTTCATGTCCCTCTGGAGTACTTAGCCTCTTAGCACGACTCTAAAAGGGTTGTGACTACTTCACTATTACATTCTTTGCTTAATTTTCAGTACTAAAAATAAATGAGTATAAAAATTACCTGTTCAGAAAACCTTAGCCTAAATGCTGTCTTGCAGACAAGTGTCAAAAGGAGTTCTAGGGCGTCTCTGCACAGCCGGGCTTGGCCTGCTCTGCTTGTCCCAGGAAGAGCTCAATGTCACTCTAAGCCTGGGTTGCACCAGCTGTGGGAACCGTAGTGTTTCAGGGACAAAAGTACACCGCTTATCCAGTACTTTCACCAACCCAGCCATTATGCAAGTGTTTTCCTAACACTGCTGAAAGTGGTTTTATGTCATGGTTAATAAGAGTGTGTCTAAGCCATTGATGGTGACACATGAGGCTCATGGTCCATCCTCAAGGAGGCAAGAATACACCTCAGACCTGCTCACCAAGTCTCCATCCACAGAAGTTATTCCGAAGGTGCTGGACTGGGGTATGGTCACGTCTGGACAGGAAGATCCCAGTGAGAAAGCGGAAGAGCAGAGGGCAGAGTGTAGCTTGCCATTCGCCCTCTAATGGTGTGCAGTGAACGTTACCCGGCTGTGTAGCTACGGTGTGTTGTGATGGGTTCTCCTCTCCCACTTGTCTACTTGGTTTGGTCTGATGAAGGGATTCTCCAGAGCTGGTCATCAAGGTTCCTAGTGTGAGATGCTGTGACACTGTGCTATGACCTTGGGAAGCAGGGAAACTTTTGCTCTGATACAAAGCAAGAAGGGCTAGTAAAATAAGAGAATGGAGCAGCTTAGTGGAGGAACGCAGGGAATAATTAAGATCCTCAGCTACACAGATGATAAAATATCCACAGAGCCTGGCAAACTGAGCAGGGTGGTGGCTCAGGGCAGCAAAACCGAGCAGAAGAAGCAACCCAGTCAGGCATCTGTGAAGGAGAAGGAGGACTTCCTGTCCCCAGTAAACACTTAGATCTGGCTACAAACACAGCCATCACAGAGCACTTCCTGTAGGTGACAGCGCCATGGCTGGGGAGATCACTGAGGGATCAAGGTTTCTGGCACACAGCGAATGGGTGTGAGTATCATGGTGCACAGTCACAACGGCGCATTCTGAAGTAGATGCACGAGGTAGGCAAAAAACCAATGACGCAAAGAGAATACCTGATAGCTTTCCAGGGCTGCTGTTCCTGAAATGTTAGGATAATTTTTCTAAGATCTATTGAGTGCTCTCAAAATATTTGACTTATTGTTTCCTGGAATAAGTCTTCCAGTCTGCTCTTCCACAGGATCACCCAGTGAGCACTGGCAGAAGCGGGTAGTACTTGTCTTTTTATTTTTTGCAAGTTGGCTATAATTTTCAGTGGCCTGTAATATGTTTCAAAAATATTTGTAAAGTACGTTTTCTTTTTTTTCTTTCTTTAAAATTTAATATTTTTATTGTTTAAATTTAACAATGGTTATATTACATATTTTCATCATCAGATCAGTTTAGATTAATACATATAGGTATATAAGATTGATCAGACAAACATTAGCCCTTTTAAATCGACATTACTTTTTTTTTTTTCTTTCCCCTTTCTTTTTTTTGGAAGTTGACATATTGCATATTGTCCTCACAATCGTTCTACAGAGTAAAGTGTGTGGGCATGACCCACCTCCTTATTGATATTGCTTAGAAAAAAAAAAAAAAAGAAAGAAAAGGAAAAGAATATACTTCTCTTTGGACTAAGAGGAAGCAGATCCATACACAGTCAAATGTTCTGCAATTGCAGTGGGCCACCAGTGGAGCTTGTAATGTTGAAGGCTATTGAATCTAAACCTCCTAAAGCTCATCTCACCAATCTAGCCCTGCGTTTCATGCATTGTAATTAAGCATTTTTTTTTTCTTGCTGGGTGGTCAAGGGCACTTGTAAAGTACATTTTCAAACAGATAAAAAGAATTATCTTTGAGGAGATACCAACATTAATTCCCATTATTTAAACTTTGCATATTGTGCACATATGTCAATTAATAACGCTCCTACACCTGAATTGTGCACAAATGGTGCGACGACAACAAAAAGCGCAGAACAAAGGTTCATTTAAATCATTAGTTATGAGGGAGACCTCACAGTGTCTGAATGGATCAGAGGAGAACTAAACGTACCACACACATAAGAACAGATGAAGAAGGCTCAAATGCATACGTCTACCTGTAGTGATTTGCACTAAGCGAGAAATTAACTCACTTTCATTTCTGTGAATTTGTTTTCCAATGTTTCAGTCTCTGGGAATTCAGACTGATTTTTCCAGAATCTACTGAGTCTCCTTAATAATTTATATTGTTTCCAATTTCCTATACCTTATAGAATTATAAAATAGTTCAAAGACTATTAAAGAAAATATAGAAGACTGTATAGAAAAGGAAACTATACAAGACTAACAAAGAACATATCAAAAAGACAAGAGTGACATGTATTCCAAACATAATTTTAGCATTACATTGTGCTATAATCAATATGCTGAACCTTTTGAAGGTTCTTGAGACCAATGTCTGATTCATCCTGTGTACATAAGTGTATGGTTTTGCTATTGATATTTTCTGCTTTGTACTGCTCCTGGTGTAAACTCAGTTACTGTCATTCTCTCAAGAATAGTTCTTGAAAATAAGAGACTAGGTCAAAAACCATATTCTTGACAGGCTACAGTTTTGTATTTCCTTGAATTTCCAAATATCTGTGTCAAAATTGTGTAACTGCCTATATCACATTGTATGGAAAGTTATTAGAATATCAATGATGGTCAGAAAATATCATTTACAAGCTAAGTCAAAGGTATTTGATATTCAGAAAGCCAGTGATGATAAGCCCAGTACCTATGTTATAGAATAATAGTATCACAAAGCTTTTCTGCTGGAGGGTTGAGAATGTAAGTTAACAGACCGACAATTGGAGAATAAGAAGGGCTATAAGGATAGCCAATATTTTGGCCCTAGCCCTTCAAGGTCAATAAAGACC
>PVJA010007093.1:0-40216 GCA_004027025.1 Myocastor coypus
CCTCCCCACCGCACCTGGTTTACGACACTCGCGGCTTTACGACATCACCTTCCTTACACCTAGAGGCACTCGCTCTACGGCCGGAACCTTGTTGCTAGGCACGGAACGGTTTGCGGCAACTGTAGATGCTGTCAAATTTGAAAAGGGAGGAGAGGCAAAAGTTTTTCTCAGGTGCGGTGGAGTGAGGGAACCGGGAGCCTTTGGGACATAGCACGGGGGTGTCACGAAGGGTGACAGGCTGGCGGCGTGGGAAAGGTAAAATTGGCGGCTGCCGGGCGCTTGGGCTCTCAGCTGACCACACCCGCCGCGGCGTAGTGGGCGCGTCGGGTCTGGCCTGCTGCGTCCGCACGCAGTGCCCTTGCAGCATCGGGGCCCTCGGCCTGGCCTCGCGCAGATTTGGGAACAGGGCGTCGTTCGGGCCACCCTGGGAGTTCCCGCGGCTGGGGAGGGCAAGTCCCGTTCGGGAAACTCGGCCCCCGCCGGCGCGGACTCGCGGCTCCTGCACCCCTTGTCCCGACGGTTTTTCCCCAGCAAGCCGGGTGGGAAGTGACTGCACTTAGGTTGGACGTGAGCTGGACCTAGAGTCGACGAGAAGTTCCGCTTGCTGCAGGGCGCAATGAGTAATAGCCGCACTCTGCCTCTCACTTCCTCCTCCGCGCCGCCCTCACCTGCTGTCACCTTGACTCTCTCGCTCTGGCTCAGGGTGGCCGCGGATGGGGCAGCAGCGCGGCTCTGAGCGAGTAACTGCTCCCGTCCCTGTGTAAGCCAGCTGACACACTTGTGGCCTCTGAGGCAGATTGCTGATTGTATCTTAAGTCCCTGCTTGGCTCTGTACAAGTTTGGCGGATTTCTGAGAGACCATATAGATTACACCACAAATACCAAACAAGTTGTCAGTGTGTAGTGGTGTTTGGAGTTAGCTTTCTTTTCCTGCTCCACGCCCCTTTTAACAGAGGATTTCAGGGAACAGCTTTATAGAATAAATCTCTGAGTTCCATTTAAAATAATAGTTATGAATTAAGAATGTAATTATTAGCACGTTTAAGTAGACTGCAGTGTAGCATACAGAAGTGTGAGAAATAACAAGTAACTCACCTAGGGAGGTGCTGGCACATCGCAGATGCTCAATGAATTTATACCTATAGTTGTTGCCATACCTAGGGCAGGTTCTAAACATCGCTGTCCTTAAAGAGTTAAAGATTCATTAATAACCTCTTCTCTCAGCTGAAATTAGTCTGGCAATTTAGAAATAGAAAGTTTAATCCTGAATATAGATAAAAATGGGATTGTACCTATTTTTGCTGCACAATATTTCTATGTTGTATAGCTATATTTCTTAGATATCAAAACTTGAATGGCTGTAATTTTAAGTACAGGTAGTTCTCCATTTCTTCAGTACCATGTTAGCTGAAACTTAGACAATTCAGAATTGTGTCACAGCTTTCCTTGGTTCAATGCTAACTTCTTCCACTTGAGGATTATATAATATTCTTCAGTTGGACCCTGAATCAGGTAAATTGGTAACAAAATGCCCTCCCAGTTTTTTCAAAGCTACAGTAGTTTCCAGCCAGAAAAAAAAAAAAAAAAAAAACAACTTTAACTCTAGGACACATTCACCTACCCTACACTTAAGAAGCATTACACATACTGTTTTCTCTATGTAGCCTATAAATCATTTTCCTTTTTTCTTTGCTGTTCATCCAAACCTTAAAAATCTTAAAATACTGCCAGGGAGATAGCTCAGTGGTCTAAGGACCTTCCTGGCAAGTGCAATGACCCAGGTTTGATACCCGGTATTGCATGCTATACAGACCCCAAAGCTGGGCATGATGTACATGCCTGTAGTCCCAGTGCTGGGGAGGCTAAGACAGGAGGATCACAAGCTGTGAGACCTTGTACTAAATAAGTAACTAAAAGATTTTTTTTTTAAATCTTAAAAGATGCCCATTTCTGTATTGGGTCTTTAAATTTTGCAGCCCTAATATTTTTTAGTTCTATATAAATTCTAGAGAGAAGACCTTTTTTTGAGTGCTTATTAAGATTTTTTTCCAAGTTTTTGGGTTGTCTTTTCACTCTGTTGGTAGTTTATTTTGACATCAAAAAATTTCTCAACAAGAGGAGGTCCCACTTGTTAATTCTTTCAAATATTACCTGTACAGTTTGATTTTTGTTCATAAACTATTTGCCTACCCTGGTGTCTTCAAGATTTCCTACTTTCTCTTCCAGGAGATTTAGTGTTTCTGTTTTAAGTGTTTAGATCTTTAATCCATTTTGACTTTAGGTTAGTGCATGGTAATAGACCTGGCTCAAGTTTTAGTTTTCAGCATGTAGTGAGCCAGTTTTTTCCAGCACCATTTGTTAAAGAGGCTGTCTTTCTTCCAGTAAGCATGTTTGGCCCCTTTGTCAACAATAAGGTGGCTGAGGATGTTTGTTTGAGTGGTTTGAGTATATGGTGGTTTGAGTATGCTTCTGCATCTTCTAATCTAACCCATTGATTCTCAGGCCTATTTTTTGCCAATACCATACTGTTTTTATTATAGTAACTTTGTAGTATAATTTTAAGTCAGGAATTGTAACACCTCCTGCCTTGCCTTTGATGCTCAGGATTGCCTTTGCTATTCTAGGCCTTTTCTGGTTCCAAGTAAATTTTAGGAATAATTTCTCCAGGTCTGTAAGGTATATTGATGGTATTTTGATAGGTATTGTATTAAATCTCTGTAACAATTTAGGGATTATGGCCATCTCCATAATGTTGGTTCTTCCTATCCAGGAACAGGGAATATCTTTCCATTTTCTGAAATCCTCTTTGATGTCCTTTTTCAGAGTGCTATAATTTTCATTGAACAGATCTTTTATTTCTTTAGTTAAATTAATTCCTAAGTACTTCATTTTCCATGGTGCTGTAATAAAAGTTTCTCTAATTTCCATCTCATTGTGTTTGTTATCTGTATAGAGGAATGCCATAGACTTTTGGGTGTTGATGTTCTATCCTGCTATACTACTGAATTTGTGTATTAATTCTAGTAGATTCTTGGTGGAGTTTTGTAGGTCTTCCAAGTAGATTATCATGTCATCTACAACTAATGATAATTTAACTTCTTTACCTAGTCTTATTCCTTTTATTTCTCTCTTATCTAAGTAAGCATAAATTTTAATATATCATTAATCATAGTTAATGTAATTAGATTAACAAGTTAAAACATTTTAGGTCATATTTTTAAAAATAATTTATGATTAAAAACTAAAAATAAAATAAAAATCTTAAAAGAGACAAATTGAGTAGATCTCAGTGGTAATGTGTTTACTTAATTTAGACCAGACATTGTTTATGTGAATGAGATATCTTGTTCACTCCAGAATCCTTGGTGACTGTTACTGTGTGTGTGTGTGTGTGTGTGTGTGTGTGAGAGAGAGAGAGAGAGAGAGAGAGAGAGAGAGACAGAGACAGAGACAGAGAGCGAGAAAGAGAGAGGATAGGAATGGATGAAAATATCATTGAATTGCTAAATTGCCCAGACTAGGCTTGAACTTTCTAGTCTTTTTACCTCAGCTTCTCATGATTTTTGTTCATAAACTGTTTGCCTACCCTGGTGTCTTCAAGATTTCTTCCTACTTTCTCTTCCAGGAGATTTAGTGTTTCTGTTTTAAGTGTTTTATTCTAAAACATTGCCATTCCTGCCTTAAATACTTAAATACTATATATTGTTGAATCTTTCTAAGCCTGGCATAGGCAATAAAATGAAGATTGTATATTTGCCTTTATCATGTTCTTAGGACAGTTAAAGTCATCAGGATGAAAACCATTTATATGCAGTCTAATTGTTCTTGATATTACTTTTCTCATAGTAATATTAACTGACAATCAGCTATTCAGTCACACTTTTTATTTTTTTTATTTTTTTTTCAGTCACACTTTTTAAATATGCATACAAAATATTGGTAGGCCAGATCTTCTAATATAAAAATTTAAATTTTGCAAAAATCTTTAGGTGTACATGTAAATGAAACATTTGGCGGGTACTTCACTTCTGTAATGATCTTGGAAATGCTGAAATTAAAATGAAAAGAAAGCAGACCAAAGTTAATCTGAGAGTAAGTGCTATTTTAAACCTGATGCATGTATGGTAGTCACTGATATAAATAATTCTGTGACATTTTTAGAATAAATTTATGAAAGAAAATTATTAACATTATAGTAATTTAACACAAACAGGGTATACTAGTAAGAGTTTGACATAAGTCATGTATTGTTAATTGTTCTGTAGTTGTAGTGCCATCATAGAACATACACTTGTATATACTACTTTCAATATGTCAGTGTATCAACAGCACTAGCCCTGAATGTGCTCGAGAAGAGAAATTCCAAAAATGAATATCATCTTTTCCAAATTTATCAGAAAAATTTAAGTGGATAAAATATTTTCAATATTGACTTTTCTGTAAGTTTTTCCATAAGTTCTTTGGATCTTGTGTTGGCTACTTTTCTCCTTGCTGAAAAAAATACCAGAGGAACAGTTTATTGTAGATCAGTTTATCTAGGTTTCAGTTCATAATCAGCTAGGTCCATGGCAGAATGGCAAGGAAAAGAAGCATCACAGAGGAGAAATACCTTGTGATAAGCAAAAGACAGAAAAACAAACAAACAAACAAACTATGTCATCAGTCTTCTTTTTTCTTTCCCTTATATTCTATCCAGGCTACATGCCTTTAGAGCAGGTACTCTTCACACCCAGCTTGGGCCTTCCCATTATTCACACTCAGAATTCTGCAAAACCAATCAGTGGACTAATTTCAGTAACCAAATACCCTTAATCTAAGTATCACACTAGATCCAGTCACCTGAAAAACCCCAGCCTATGACCACATGAACTTTTGGGAGGACATGCAGACACAAGTCATATCATCCCTTTCTAAATATATAATTTACCCTTAAAATCATTAGGAACATTTGTTCCCGCTCTTACCTTCTTATTTCTTCCCTCCTACACCACAGAGAAGACTTAAAAAAAAAAAAAAAAAAAGAACTTTTTTTTTCTTTGCTTCTCAATCACCATTTGGCATTACCTGTTCTTCATCCCTCTGGGATTTAGTAACTGAGTCTATAAAATTCCTGTTGAAATTGTTTTTCACTACTGGAAGAGATACAGCCTTCTGATTTAGTGCACATTAACTGTAGGTGAAGCCTAGGCTTAGAGATGCTTATCCTATATCCATGGCTCTTTTCTGGCCTAAAGGGAAACTTAAAACAGGGCCTTACATGTTTTTTTTTTCAACTTTTTCAGATAAATATCACTGTAATGGATTAGCCTATTGCTGCTGTACCTGACTTTATTGTATAGCAATACTCCTGGTTCAATGGACAATTTTATCACAGTGAATTTGTATTACATATCCACCATCATACCCAGCAAGAGTTCCTAACCCAAGAACTTGAATTGGATGCTTGCAACCTTGCTGAAAGAAGTCCCGAGTCTAGGCTGACTTCAGTATTTCAGTGGAAGGAGTAAAGAGTTATTGGGACATTAATGACTTAGACTTTCTGGCAAAGAGCTACCTGGAAGTCACATATGCAATATCTCCTTAGAATATTTATATTCTCATCAGAAACTTAGAGGTTTAAGTTTCTATATGCTTCTTTATTATGTTTTATGGTTTCCTGTGTTTATTAGGTTGACAGTTTGGGGCATTTGTTCTTTTATTGATTTAATTAGGTGTCTAGTTTCTTTTGCTTGTTACAGCTCCCTATTTAGTTTATTCACCTTAAAACCATGAGATATTATTATATATTTGAAAATTATTTTTCTAAACACATAAATTCCTTCCAGCTTGTGGGAGAGACAGAGAGAGAGAGAGAGAGAGAGAGACAGACAGACAGACAGACGGACGGACGGATGGACGGACGGACGGACGGACGGATGGACGGACAGACGGACGGATGGACAGACGAATAGGGAAGCAGAGAAATGGAGGATCTCTGAAACTACTGCCCAATTCTTCCAAGGCAGAGCAAGGGGTCACACAGAGAGCAGAAAACCAAATAGCAAGTAGCTGAAATCTATGGAAAGGTCTTAGAAGGGATGAACAAAATAGGTGCATTAAAAAAAGGCAAATACAAGCCCATAGCAATTTCACTGTTGAGTCCCCAAGGCGAATTTTGGTGAAATAGGTAAAAAGTTAGACAGGCTAACCAAAATAGTTCACAATTTGAATGACAGATTCAACAAGGATATGGAATTTTTCGAAAGATATCAGACAAATACTGGAAATAAACTATATAGAATTCATACAGTCCATGAATGACCAGTGTGATGACAGAGTGTCTATAGTGGTGATATAATAGTGAATTATGATAAAGAACTCAAGAAAGCTAAAAAGAAAATAGGAGCAGACTGTCCAGAAAGCTATTAGATAACAACAAGAAGACAACAAGACAAGAACAATGATCTAAGGCTAATTGGATTTGGAGAAAACCTAGAAGATAGTATAGATGGATTTGCCAACGTGCTTGCAGAAGTCATAGAAAATTTCCCAAATATAAGAAAAAGTTTAGAGTACAAATAAGCAGTGTTTACAGGACTCTATAAACAATTATCTGACAGCAGCTAGCTCACTGAGGTACATTTTTAATAAATTGCCAGATAATCAGCAAAAACCTAGAATTTTAAAAACAGCCAGAGAATAACAACAAAAACTACATGTAAAGATAAACTAAATAAATAAATACCAGTTAGAATCAGAGCAGTCTTCTCAATACAAACCCTAAAGAACAGAAGACTTTGAAGAATTTCAAGTCCTAAGAGCAAATAACTTCCAAACCAAATTACCCAGCAAAGCTCACAGTCAAAATACATGGAAAGCCTGGGGGAGCTAGCTCAGTAAAATAAGTGCTTGCCTGGCAAGCACAAGAACCTGAGTTCAATCCTTGGCTCTGAAAAAAAAAAATAGATGGAGAAGTAATTCATTGCCATGAAAAAAAGGCCTGTTCAGAAGGTATACGAATACTAAACTAGCTCTAAAGGAAATTCGTAAAAATACTCTCAACAGAAATAATGAATTAGGCATAGATAAAAGCACAAAAACCAATGAGGTCGATGGATGAGCAACAACAAAAAACATTATGAAAAGAAAAACAAAAGATACACCATCAGATAAAGAAATCAATTATAGTAAATAGCATATCTCTCCCAATGTCAACTCTCCAATTAAAACACAGACCTTGATCAAAAGAGAGAATCCAACAATCTATTGCCTTCAAGAAATTCAGTAATCAAAAAAGTCATTAGAAAAAAAGTCATTAGACTAAAAATAAAAAGGTAAAAAACATTTCATGCACCAGGACCCTAAAAGCAAGCAGTGGTACCAATTCTAGTATTAGAAGTTCTAATATCAAAAAAGAGAAGTTATAATATCAGAGAGCAATTTTCAAACTAAAACTGATTACAAGAGACAAAAAGGTCACCATATGAGGTCACTACTACATAGTTAAGGAACAATCCAACAAGAAGAGATAACATTAATAAATATACATGCACCAAATGCTAGAATACCTATCTTCATAAGCCAAAAACTACTGGAATTAAAAGATAAAATAAACATTAAGACAATCATAGCAGGAGATTTTTAACACTCCAGTTTTACAAAGACATAGATCCAACAAAAAAATGAAATTTCAGAGCTGAATCTCACCCTTGTACTTATGAACTTAATGGATACTTACAGTATTCCACCCCTCCACAACACAGGACACATTTATTTCTGTAGCACATAGTTCTTTTACCAAAATAGATCACATGCTAGTCCACAAGGCTTGCTTAAGTAAAAATAGCAAGCTATGACATTAGCCCTCTTTTTGTCCCTTATATTCTATCCAGACTACATGCCTTTAGAATAGGTTCCACTCATACCTAGGTGTGGATTTTTCTATTATTCATACCCAGAATTGTGCCAAACCAATCTGTGAACTAATTTAGTAATCATACACCCTTAATTTAAGTATCATGCACTCTAGGTCCAGCTACCTCTGAAAAAAGAAGCCATACCCTATGACCACATGAAGTTTTGGGCCTACAACAAGACACAAGCTATAACACACATTTTGATATATGACTCAACAGATAATTTCATGATGTTCCTCTTATTTATTTTGTATTTTAGGGAAGGATCTAAAGGGTGTTCAGGGTTCACTACTAGATCGAACTTGTAGTGAACCACCTGTTTACAGCCTCCCAAGAGCTGAAATTACAGGTGTTTGCCACCATATCCAGTCTCCATCTCTATCTCAGCATGCCCTGGGGACAGCATTGACACAGCAGGCCTGGAGATCAAACCCCCAGCTCCTGAACCTGCTTGCAGGTGCTTCAATCTGAAGTATTTGGCTGGCCCTTTATGATGTTCCATTTTAAGTGTACACTTTTTTCATATACCTGACATCCCCAACACATTTCAGAGGTGCACCATATAATTCTGTAATCTTCATCAAAATTAAAAGTTGGTTAATTTCATAGAAGGTAGTATATTGATTCTTCTCTATTTGATGATTATTCTCAAAGTTAAACTGTGAAAGAAAAAGATTACATTTAATACATTTTACCTTTCTAAGTATGGAGTATAAACATCTCCTTAAGGTACTTTTTCATCTATGGCTTGAGAGTTGATTTGTTTTACAACATTCTGCAAGAATCAGGAATCATAAAGGAAAGTTACAGGGCAGTGGTGGCAAACCGGTATCACAGGCTGTTTGTGTCATTGAGAATTCAAGAAGGTTCATCATCACTACTATAGGGGATGGAGAACCAACAATTGTGCTCAGGGGGTGGGCTAGCTTTTCTAGAAAGTCTTCCAAATGATAGAAGGGATACCTGCTTTCCCCATACCTCCTATGATTTTGTTACATATTGAACTCATAAAACTCCACTCTAAGAATAGGCTCCTATTTTTAATATGAGTCAGTGGAATATTAGCATGTTGGACTTACGTAAGGGGCAACTTTTCAAGAACTTGTCTAATAAGAGAGCTATAAGTAAATATATGTAGGGAGATATATTTGCAATATGTCAGTGAATTTTCACACAAGTGAAACCAATAATCTTTCCCATAAAATACAGTAATTCAAATGAATTTCTTTAAAATATTGCTTCTATGTTACTGATATTACTTGTGAACCAGAATAACATTTTTAGAATTAAAATCATGGATAACATATTAGAAACTGTAACATAAATATTTTGCATTGTAGTGACTTTTTTAAAGTATTGTCATATTGGGGCCCCGTTTTATGCTCTGTTTTTCACTTATTTCTCTGGTGTCTTGATTTACCAGCCAACTGATTCTGTTACAAAGTATAGCTATTGTTTTGACCTACAGGTATGGCTTTCTGTAATCACTAGTTTCTCAATTACAGTTTATCATTGTTCAATCCTTGGATTATGTGTATTTAAATTATCTGTAGTCAGTAACAGGTTTTAGGTATTCCATTCTGGTATTCCATCCTCACATCCACAGCTTCCAGATTGCTGGTCAAACCTTTCTCTTTCACCTCATGCCTCTGTTTCTTTGCTCACTTACTTTTTTCTTGCATAGATAACTAGACCAAACACTGTGCCTCTCCTCACTGGTTTACTATTTAAGTGTTCCATTCTTTTTTCTCTTTGTTCTAGGTCTGACACTACCCTGTTTATACCATTCCCTTTTCATTTTTAGTCCAATTTTTTATTTGTTCCAATTCACTTTTTTTTTTTTGAATTTTTATATGATATTTGAGATTCTCTGTCTCAAAACCATTTTCTGCCTTTCCATGCTCTGAAAGCCTGACTTCTGTGCACTACATCACCCAGGCTCCTCTGCCCTTTGGTTTTTGTTTTGTCTCAGCCCATTTAAGAGTCATTGGCAATGACTAGCAGAAATAGAGAGTTACAGTTAGTGCAGGATATTTGTCCCATTCTCACCCTCCTTTCTGCCTGTCTTTGGTAGGAGCTTCACTATGTAAGGCCTATTGCTTCTGTCAGATATTCCTATTCAACAGATGTTGGTCTTGCCAGCTTCCAGAAACTACTGCTTCTCTATGCTTTCAGGCTTACAGATGGTAATAGAGATATACTTTACCCTTAAAATCTGCTCACTTCTTTGTAAATAGTCTTTTTAGTTAAATATCATCAGTTACCTTTTGATGTTTTTATCTGTTTCTTACCAGAGTCCTGAATAATATATAAATAGAAATAAAATACTGTTTTTTTCTGTTTTTAGGATAGGGTGTACAGGATCTCACTATGTACATCAGACTCATAGTGATTCTTCTGTCTTCAGTCTCCCAAGTGCTGGGATTGCAGGCACGTGCCACCCTGCCCCATCTCAATTGCCATCTCAGTGCACCCTGCAGGCAGGACCAGCATAACACACAATAAAATTATTTTTAGCCTTACAGTCAGCCAATAACTCTACTCCCATTCATTATATTAAACTTTGTATTGTAAATGTATTGTTATTTGTTGAACAAGTATATTCATTCTAACGTGCATACTTACAAAATTTGGCAATTCATTATTATGTAGTAATTGTTCAATATTTGTGGAATGAATATCCCTATCCTAACTGATCTAAAATGCAAGTGAAACCACTTTCATATCTTTAAACAATAAGAAAAAGAAATCATAGTACTGTATTGCTAACATAGAGATACCTGCTTTCCCTGATATTTTTCCTATTCTTTTTAATGGCAGTACTGTTCACAGTTATTGTACAGTTATCTGAAATAATGGCTCTGTTTTCCTCCTTATGTGTACACAGGTGATACGAGTTTGGCTAGTGAGGTATAAATGAAAATACTGTGTGAAATACTGAGAAAGTTCTTCAAAAGGATACAGTTCTCCATTGCTTGCCTTCTTCTTGCTGCTGAAATCAGACTTGCTGACTCCTTGAGGAAGGAAAAGTAAGACTGGAGAAGTTAAGCCCTTGAAACTATGGAATACAATAACTAGTCACAGACTCCCTTCCTCCATTCTCTACAAATAAATTCATATGTTGTTTAAGCCCTGATTATCTTAGGTTTTCTGACATACACAGCCAAAGTTAATCCTATCCACTGTACATATGGATGTTAACTTCCTATTGCTGCTATAAAAAACTACCACAAACTTAGTGGATTAAAACAAATTTATTATAATTCTTGAAATCAGATGTATAAAATGAGTCTCATGAGGCTAAAATCAAGGTTTTGGCAGGATTGGGCCCCTTTAGAAAGCTCTAGGGGAGAATCTGTTTCTTTGCCTTTCGAGCTTCTAGAGGTTGCTCACATTCTTTGGTTCTTAAGCCATTTCCTCCATCTTCAAAGCCAGTAACATCTGGCAGAGTCTTCTTTTTGCTAGCTTACTATAATGCCACAGCTTTTTGGAGGTGGGTGCCAGGAATTGAACTCATGACTTCAGGCTTGCCAGGCAGGCACTGTGGCACTGAGCTATATTCCTGGTCACCACTGCTGTCTACTCTGTCTTCCTCTTCTACATTTAAGGCCATTGAATAAATTTAACCCATCTAGACAAGTCAGAATATTCCTCCATTTCAAGAGCTACTTATTAGAAAGCTAATCCTATTCTGAATTCTTTCCTTTTGTGATATAACTTAACATATTCAGAGTTGGACAGCTAGGCCATGGTTGGGGGCTACTTTTCTCCCCTCTATAGTATGTAATGTAAGTTTTAAGTTTTGTGATTTATTGAGCTTTATATGTAGCTTTATAGAACTCTGCCAGTTGAATATTATTCTTTTTTTTTTTTTTTTTTTGTCTTTTTGAGACAAAGTCTCGCTATGCAGTTGAGGCTGGTCCTGAGCTCACTTTTGTAGCCCAGGCTGGTCTTGAACTCGCACCAATCCTCCTGCCTCAGCCTCCCAAGTGCTGGGATTACAGGCGTGCGCCACCACGCCCGGCTTGAATATTATTCTTTATAGAACATTTAGCATTTGTTCTACATGTAACTTTCAATAATTACTTATTGACTTATTCACTAATATCTTGAACATATTCTATGTGATAGGTACTTCATTGGTATATAAATCCCTAATATAGTGCATGATAATATAAGAATCTTACAGGCTTGTGGGAGAAACGATTTACAAAACTGCTATTAACAAATATCAAGGGGCATGGTGCACATAAACTGACTCAAGGATGTCTTTTTGTGAAGAAGTAACAGAATTTACTCCCAGGATTAACATGGGAGTAAACAGAATTAAAGGTTGCAGTCATATATATGCAAAAACCTCAGGATGAGAAAAGAATAGTGCTTGGGGGTAGAAATCCAAGGGCTATGTATCTCTCCATGAGGCTGCAGAAGCCCATATGCAGGAGCCAGGTCAAAGGAAAATGCTGCCCAGGCATGGTGCCACATGCCTGTAATCCCAGCACTTGGGAAGCTGAGGCAGGTGGATTTTTTTGAGTTCAAGACCAGTGTGGGTTATTATGTGAGCTGAAGGCCAGCCTGAACTGCATAGGAAAACTGCCTCAAAAAGACCAAGGAGGGAAGAAAGAAAGAAGAAAATGCTAAAGATTTAGTGTGTATATAAACAGCATGATTGTAGGCTGTTTGCATGGATTTTAAGTTATGGTGTATACATTATATAAGATGTTAGTGTTCCATGAAAAAGTGGGCAGGGCAACAAGCATTAAAAATTTAAAAAAAATTTTTGAATATAAATGTTTAAGAAAGATTATTCAATAAGGAAAATATACAGTGTAGCTATTCAAATAAAGCAAGATGAAGTATAACATTTCCAGATTATATTAACAAATAAGATGTAGTATCAGGCTGCTGACAAAAGAATAGAATATAAGGAAAGATTAATATTTCCAATGTTTTTCATATTAATACAGTTATTCCAGGTTATATATCATGGTGATATTTCCAGCTGCCTAGAGGGCTTATCATGCCCTCTAAACTATATAATACATAAGTAAATATTTTACAGGGAGTCCCTACTGCTTCTATTGATAATTGTCTACTATTATATTCACAGTTGTCTAAAACACAAAAAACTTAACATTCTCTCTATTCAGATTCTGCTGTCTTCTATATTATCTTACCCATTTCCAAGAAGGCAGATTTGTTTTCATGGATATCAAATTCTTCCAATAGTATATCGGAATTTTTCAGAGTTAGACAACCATCTCCATAGAGTTGGTAATCCTCTCACATACTTGAATGTACTTTTTACATACCACCTGTGTAGTATATTTCATTTTTACCATATTTTAATGTCTTGTCTAGCCTGAGCTTTTTATTAATACATTTCTAACATTGAAGACAATGCTTGTTTAATGGGAACTGCATCCAGTCAGCATGGAAAAGAGAGAAAGTTCATCTTTGCACACCGGTTTTGTGAAGGTTCAATACAAAGGTATACATGAAATCTTTAACATAGTATTTGGCATGTGGTAAACAGTAAAGGAAAGGTAACAGAAATAAAGCAAATTCTCAGCCAAGGATTAAAGTCAGGTGTTAGGGGTATAATCTAGAGTCCTTATGTGGAACCTTTCTATTCAAGGTCAAACAATAATTTTTATCCTATGTAATTTCAAGCACAAGTGAAATAATTCTAGCTTAACTAAGGAGCACAACAAAGAGATGACATTTACGTGCTTTTTGTTTAACATTAGTTGGGATATTATTTTGTCTAGAAATGCTACTGGTTTACATTAGCTATGTTATTGAAGGGACTGTTTCTATAACGTTTCTACTCTAGGACAAATACCTGTTTCTAGTGCAATTACATGGCACATGGTACTTGATATTTATGTACTCCTCTTAAAAATACAAGTCTAGATTTTGAAAAAAATATAAAGACTTAATTTTGATTTTTGGTTTGCATATAAACATCAGTTTGAACTGGTCAAAGCAGAAAGGCAAAAATTTATTATAAAGATCCTAAAGGTTTGTTTTCATTTATATAAAAAGAGTAAAACAAGTATCACAAGTGAAAAATCGGAACAACTCTAAATACATTGGCAGTGTCTTTCTGTTTAAGCCAGCTTTATATTGTCAAAGTTTAACCATTTAGAAAAAAAAAGTTTAACCAATTAGGTTTTCTTTTTGTAAGTGGTTTTCAAATAGCTTTTTTTTTTTTTACATTTCCTAGTAAAATATTCTTAAAATTTGACTTAATGAAAGAATTAATTAGTTCCTAGTAAATGAAAATGAACATGTTTGTGACATAGTTAATCTTGGTTAACTTCATTGAATTAGGAAATGTGTAGGACATTACTAAGCATATTTCTGGGTGTGTCTGTGAGATTAGTTATAGAGAAGATGGACATGTGGCACAGAAAATTGAGGAGTCCCGCCCTGAATATGAGCAGCCCCATCCAATAGGATAGTGACCTGGGTGGAACAAAAATTGGAGGAAGAAGCTCACCAAGAGAGATTATTTTCCTTTTTCATTGCTTCCTGGCTGCCATGTGCTGAGCACCTTTCCTCTGTAATGTTTTTCCAGTATGTCTCTGCCTTGACATTGGGCTAACATAATAGATGTGGTGGACAGCAAGACTGAAACCTCTGAAACTGTGAGCCAAAATAAATATTTGTTCCTTAAAGTTCATTTATGTCTAGTATTTTGTAACAGCAGTGGAAAACTAACATTGCCAACTTGTGTAAAGGATTGCAAATATGTGATATCTCTGGAGGTTTTGGGAAGTTGTCACAGCATGGCTAAGTTTTTTTCTAAATAGCCAATTCACACTTCATCGAAACATTTGAATTTATCAATGTTTTAAAATATGTGAAAACCCTTAAATGGAACAAGAACATATAAAAAGTCATAGAAATTTACATACTGTATTAAATCAGTGATCTCTCCTTGAGATCCTGACACATTGTCAAGATCTTTCATGAAATTCATCTGATATAGTTTTGATTTTTTTTTTTTTTTTTTGTGTGTGTGTGTGGTACTGGAGATAAAAGCCAAGGCCTATCCACTGAGGTGTTTCTTCACCTTTTTTTATTTTGTATTTTGAGACAGAGTCTACCTAATTTACTTAGTTGCTCAGAATGGGCACAAACTGTGTTCTTCCTGCTTCAGCCTCCCAAAGTGCTGGGGTTCAGGTGTATGCTGACATGCCTAGCTTAATTTTTATTTTTATAGTTTTTGTAAAAGATTTGTATTTTGCTGTATTCAGTTTTATCTCTGAAATTATTTACCTGGAATTTGGCCAAGGTATTCTTCTATCTGTCACATGTAATTAATCACATTTTTCTTCCAAAGTTAACATGTAGTGTATGCCTTACAGATTAAGAGGAATGCCTCCAAGGAATAAAATTATTTTGTTGCTATTTTTGATGTCCTAAATTGTTACTATATAGTTTTTGGTAATTATGTTTTACTTTGGTTTCCATATTTTAATTATGGTAAAATCATTCCTAGTAGTCTATAAAAGCAGCTCATTTGAAATCAACATTATTTAACATGTTTTTCTATTACTTACAATACAGAATTTATATTATTTTAATGTTGTAAATACTTATAAAACTTATTTTCTTAACATTGAATTATTGTTCTTAATTAAGTACCTTCTCTTAGAAGTTCAACTTCATAAATTTACCCACTGATAGTGTGCTTTTGATTGGTAAAATTATAAATAAGCATCTAAGATAGGTTTCATTTTGGATATTATGTGGAAAGTTTTCTGGCTCTGTGTGTGTGTGTGTGTGTGTGTGTGTGTGTAGTATTATAATGGGGATTGAACCTAGAACCTTTACACTGGACTACATCTTGAGTCCTTTTTATTTATTTATTTATTTTGAGATAGTGTTTCCCTAAGTTGCTGACTTGCCCAGGCTGAGCTCAAACTTTCTATCATCCTGCCGCAGCCTTCAAGAGTTCTTGGATTACAGGTGTACACCACCAAGATCAATTTCTAGATGATATTTTCAGTACCTAACTGGTGACATTTTTAGCAAGTGCCAAAAGTAATATTGAAAATGTATAAAATATCAGGAGAAAATATAATTTCCTGAGCTGATTGACTAAATTTTAATTCTTTCCTGTCTTGTCTTTACATATAGAATATGTAAACAAAATCAAGACAATATATACCTTGCATTCATTTGGTTTGTTTTTCCCCTCCTTATTGTCTAGTTTGCTTACATTGTTATATTCTCTAAAATAATTTTCTCCAGGCTTTAGCTGTGCTATGGGGATAAAACAGGCCAAGATCCATTTTAGGGGATTGGTGCTAACTTTAAAAAACATTATTTTTTTTCTTTTTAAAAGCAGAACGTAGTTTTTGAAGGAAAGAGCACTTTTGTTCAAGAGAGGAACGTAAGGGGACCCGAGTGGGTTGCCTCCCATTTTTATTCTATTTGTACTCCTTTCATTGGTACAGAGCTGACCAAAGCTGTCAACCAGACAAAAACATTTGAAGCAAAAAATTTCACAAATATTAGCTAAAAAACTATTCCTGAAATAATTCAAAATTGATTGCAGCTTTCCTCATATAGAAAATTATTCTGTCATTCCATTCCTTTTTGTGTTTTGTATACCAACATAGGAAAACATAGATCAGTGACACAGAAACAAGAGACATGAAAATACCAAATAGGAAAGTACTTGGAGGATGCTTTGGACCTCTTAATTTCAGGCCACTTGATAGCAGATACAGTTCATTACACAAGAAAATTGCTTGATCTTGGGGAAAGAGGGTACTTACTGGAGGTGAGGGAAAATGAGTTAGGCTCCAATACAGTTCACCTTACAATTCAGTCATTTATATAACCAGAAAATGATTGCTGCCACATTCCAAATAAAGAATGAGAGCTTCTTTGCACAATAAGGTGGTGAGTTACATATATGACCTGTTCTTAGAATCTAAACAGAAAAGGAAAGAAAGGAAGATCCCTTTTTTCCCCTCTTTTTGCCCCTTACCATCTGCCCTTTATTTTTCACAGCAACAGATCCCATATTTAAATTCTGTTGTACTTGATAAAAATAAAATATCCAGGGCTGTGCCAGGACCATTTCTAAAGCATAAGGGATGTTTAAATATTCCAAAAAGTGCACATATTTCATTGAATGTTTTGCTACGTGTTCATTTTCTATAAATGTTCCTACACATCCTGTTATAGTGATAGCATATCTGAGTATATTTTTATATACATAGCTGTACTATGATGCTGCCATCTTTAGCAAATAGAAGAAGAGGGTTCTGACTGAAAGCTGATGTAGAAGATCACAGTTTGTCTCAAAGCACTTACTAATCAGAGCCCAACTCAATGGAAGGCACAAAGGCTAAAATAGTGGAAACTTAAAATAACCTCCCTGCATAGGCGAGCACCCATTACATTGTATTAATGTTGGATATAGCATTAGTAGATTCTGTGTATGAGTTGTATAAACTAAGGAAGAAAGGATTAATTGTGGTACAAGCATCATTGACATGACAAGCCAAAAAGGAAGGAAATTGTAAGTTGATAGTTATCCATTATCCAAACAACTTAAATTCTGAATTAGAACTGTGGCCCTGGAGTAGAAAAGGTTCTAAATTTTCCATGAATATGAGGATATGACAGTACATATTTAGAATTATGCAGAAAATATCAAGAATATGTTCTTTAGAGTAAACACCTTTAATGGGGAAATAAAAGCAGGAAGACAACTAACATTAAATAGTTCATAAAAAACATAAATATAATAAAATTACTTTGAAACAAAGTTTTTGTGTTAATGTACCATATGAAGCTAAAAGAGTATAGTAGTTCCTTTTGGACCAAATAAATTGGAAATCATATGCATAATTGGTGGAATTCTCAAAGTATTATACCTTCAATATATATGTACTTTTTGAATTGAAGAATTAGGAAATGGCAGAAACAGGCATAAAGAAAGGAAACATTTTTAAAGATATCACAAAATGTAGTCATAGCAAGGAAATTTGAAAAACAGAATGAACAGCCTTTCTCAAAAGAAGATACATATCACAGGTGTTATGGCTTGTATCTAGATGTCACTCCAAAGCTCCAGTCATGGGCCGGGGTTCAGAGGTTGCTTGACCTAGAGTATGTGATGCTGGGATAAAGATGTATTTTTTATTTTTTATTACTTTTAATAAGAAATAGCAATGTATAACAATGTGACAGTTACAAAACACGTTAGTAGTACATTTCAATACTTGGTACAATGCATATTGTTGTCCTGTTATACAGAGCAAAGGGTGTAGATGTTATAATTTTTCAAATCATTATTGGTACAACCAAATTTATTTTCATTGAACTAAGAGAAAGTAGTTGTATACATAAGCCAATGCTCAGTAATCACAGTGGATAATGTATTATTACTGAAGTCCACTTAACTGGTTTGGCATCTACCCTAAGCCAGGTAGCCTACACAGAATATAAAAGAGGAAGAAAAAGAGCTGCTATTTTTGCTAATAATCTCTTGCTTGCCTTTGCTGTTTTCTTCCTGACATGAGCAGTTTCTCCTCTGTGATGCCCCTCTCCTGTTTACCAATTATTATTTGAGCCAGTCAGTTATTGACTCACACATCTACAAACCGAGAACCAGAAGAAACCTTTTGTCTTTTAACTTTAGGTCTCAGATATTTTGTCCCAGCAATGAGGAAGCTAACTAAGACAGTAGGACAGTATCTAAGTCAAAAATGACTGCAATATTGGAAGCAGTCTCAAAAGCCTGTGAGAAAGATAATTTATGGTTTAAAAAGAGAAAGAATTCACTATTACAAATTTTAAAAGAATAGTTTTTTGTATCTTAAAGTCATTATATCTCAGAAACAAGATTGGTTTTACAAGAATGAAGTATTACATAGAAAGACATCCACATATACACACACAGAGCGGTGATTGAGAATTTTTAAATGAAATTATATTAGCCAGATATATGAGAAAAATTATTTTAATGAAAAGGTAGCAACCTGCTCATACTACCTAAATGTAGGAAGTAATGGAAGAATATAGAGTTACATGTAATATTCCAATTTCCAGACAGAGAAAGGATATTTTGCACTACTGAAAAGTTAGTGTTTTACAAGTCGTCTTTTTTAAAGTGTTGGAAGAAGGAAGAATGAAATTCAACCTCATCTCATATCATATATAAAAGCGAAATAAAATGATTAAACATAAAATCTGAAAATAAAAATAAAAGGACACATAGGAAATACCTATGAAAATGTTCCGGGTAGTGACTCTCTGGGAGATCAGTACAAAATTATAAGCAACAAAAGCATTTGATGTTTGTTTTGATTTTTAGTTTGATGTGATATTGTGTCATTTGCCTATGTTTTATTTGACCTGTTGAAATCAACTCCAAAATATCAACAAAGAAACAACAAAGTAGGAGAAAATATTTCTGCATTTTTGTGTGACAAGAATAATATTCAAAAGTAAAAGGAACTCAAAGATCTTAACAAACAATGAGTAACCTGCTTTAAACATGAACAAATGATCTGAAGAGATGATTCTCAAAAGAAATATAAATAGCTGAGAGATAAGTGGAAAACAATGTTCAAAGTCACTAATAATCAGGGAATGCTGATTAAAGCCACAATTGGATGTTACTTCGTACCTGTCAGAATGGCTGTTTTTAAAAAGAATGAAAGATGAGTGTTGTGAACAATGTGGAGAAAATAAAGCCTTTGTAAACTGTTGACATGTAAAACAACCATTTTGGAAAAATTTCCTCAGAAATTAAAAGTAGAATCAAACATAGGATCCAGCAACCCCTCTAGGTAGGTAGGTAGCTATAGATAGATAGATAGATAAATAGATAGATAGATAGATAGATAGATAGATAGCAAGGAAATTTATGTTGAAGAGACATCTATACTTCTATGTTTATAACTCTATTATTCACAATGATTAAATCATGCAATCAGCCTAAATGCCCATCAAAAATAAAGAAAATGGATGTGTACAAAATGGACTATTATTCAGCCTTAAAGATACTGAACAGTTCATTTGTAACAACTGGATCAGCTTGGATCCATTGTGTCAAGTGTAAGTGATCCAGGAAGAGAAAAAAAAGTCAGATTTTCATTGATATGCTGACAGTTTTTTGAAAGTTAAACCTAAAACCAGATAGCAGAATAGTGGGTAACAGAATCTAGAAGTAAAGAGCGGTTAGAGAGACATTGTTAAAAAATATAAAATCTTAGGCAAAAGGAATGAGTTTAAGAAATCTATTGTGCATCATTTTGTCCATGATTTATAACATTATATTGAATACATGAGCATTACTATGAAAGTAGATTTTAAATGTTCTCACCATAAAATATAAGCATGTGAGATAATGCATATGTTAATGAATTTGATTTAGTCAGTCCACAGTGTATGTATGTATTAAGGCATCAGTGGTATAACATAAATATACATAATTTTTCTTTACCAATTTAAACAGTCACCTGTACCATTAACAAAGAAAGATTACATTATGGAAATCTAAATGAGTAACTATTGGCTTCATGCACAAGAATTGTTCTTTCAGTGAATATATTGCTGGATTGATTTTAGGAAACTGGGCAGAGCTGTGCACTTAACTAAGATAAAACTGAGTCCCAAATAGTAACAAAACATGTCAAAATATACCATTTAACTTCAATTTTTGGGGGGGTCTAAGGAAAAATGGCTAATCTTCTTAAAGAATGATATTTAATTAATTCCTTGATTCATTCATTTGATAAACATTGTTCTAATTTCTTCAAAGAATCAAAGAGAAAAGGGATATTTGCCTATTATTTGCAGTAAGACAAATAAGCAATAAATAGGTAAGTTATTTCATGTTAGAAGATTAAATGCTATAGAAAAATAGATCCGAATAACAGTAACTGGAGATAAAGAGGTATTATGGCTTGCTCTTTTAAATGATAAAACATAAAAAAGCCGGGGCTTTGTCACATGTTCTGAGGAAAGTGCTTGCTGGGATTTTAAGGATGTTAGTTAAGCCAGATGTGCAGAGACTGTCCAGTAAACCACTGTTTGGTTTTTTAACTAATCTATACTTCATATTTGTATCAAAGCAGAGGTAAGAGCATGAAGTAAGTTGTAACGTTGTCATAGGAGAAATGTGTAGTTTTTCAGGAATACTATAATAAAATCTGCAGCATCTCCCATTAATTGAATCCCTGACACCTGTTCTTTATATTCACTTTTGTGTTTCAGTTTGGTAAATATTTCACTACTGTTTTAAAAACAAAGTAATTGAACATATATATATAGTTTCAAGTATAAAACATTTACATTTTTCTATCACTGTTAATGAAGATATAATTGTCTTTATTTGTATGCTTAAAAATAAGGATTAAGTATGACAGAGAAATAGGTGTGTTTCATCTATGTAAGCAGTTATGGAAGAATATTAAGGATTAACTAATTTAGGGACAGATTATGTATCCTTTGCTTACTTATTTTAATTTTATCTAAGTTACTACTGTAATAATCCCAGTAGGGGTCATTGTTAATACCAATTATGTTTAAGACCTATAGGAGATTCTTTTTCCTTTCCTCAACCCATGAAGACTATAACAATTGAGAAATTATTATTATTATCATGTTAATATGATAAAGAGTTTTGTGCCCTTTACCAATTAAAAATATCACTTGATTCTCATACTAACATTATGGTGTAAAGAGAAGTCATTAGAAATGGAGGCTCAGAGAGGTATTTACTCAAGGTCACTAGCCTTGTAGGTTTGCAATAGAGGACACATTGTATGGCGAACACGACGCTATCTTTTAATAATCTATCCATCACATCCAACCTTCCACACATTCCTTTTCCCTCTTTAAAGCAATGTTATAATAAAAAGGAAGTTTTGTTACTTGCATACATTAGATATGTTCTATAGGTGCCTCAAGACAGTTGCTCTTCACCAAATAAAAGAAAAAGCCACCTCCAAAAAAGCAGGCCACAGGTTGATATACCTGAGTTATTTCTGTTTAAATAATTTTGTTCTATTGTGCAAACTGACAAGAATATTTAATAGGGCTGACCAATTGTCAGTATTGTATTGTGTAGGTGTGTGCTTATAATTTAATGAGTAATCATTTTTTCTATTTCTTTCCCAGTCATGAACTCAGCTAACTTTGTCTCATCTTTGCTGTTGATCTCAGTGGGTTAAGAACAGAATTGCTGTAATCACCAATAAGGGAAGAAATCAAGAGTATAAAATAATTGTAGTTATCTTTTTAAATGTTATGCTCACTGTAACTTTTTAAAAATGAAACAATATTGCTTGTGTAATAAGTCATACTAATTCATGATTTTTAAGACTGAAAGTATCACAGAAAGTAAATATTATAAAATTAATATTTTCAAGGCATTTTTACTACTTTGTATATAATTTATGAATCCAGCCAGAATTTTAGAATTCAATGAGATGTTCCAGTTTGTAATGTTCTTTATTACAGAAGTAGAATTGCTAAACACTAGGTCATTTTGGTCTTTTACTATAAGTTAATATGCTTGGAGTATTAATTGTCATAGCCTTGCCTCAAGTCCCTCTTTCCAGCTGGGTTATTAAGTAGGCTTACAAAAGAAAAACCCAGTATATTTTATTTTATGAAAAAGTCATAATAATAAAAACTTAGTTTTTTTTGTTATTGCTTCAAAATCTTTTCTTTGGATGCTTTTGTACTTTATCAAGAGATTGGTAATCAAGTGTAAGTTTAATTGCTCATTAAATAATAAAATGAAATTTAGTATTATTGACATGACCTGTTCCCCCTATACCAGGAAGCACAGCTCACATAGGAAGTGCCTGAGGCTCTCAGCAACCAACTTGGCCAGAGGAATCCAAGTACCTGACCCATTCCCTGCAGTACAGGAAGGGCAGGCAGTGCAGGAATCTCTTGGAATCCTTGGCAATAAGTTTGGCCAGAGGACACCAGTGTATGCCCATTCCCCTACAATGCAAAAATGGCAAGCCTCAAGAGAAGCACCTGGAACTTAGCAACTGCACTAGCCAGAGGAACATAGGGTAAATCCATTCTCACAAGGGAAAACACTTTGCATTCAAACTTCTAATGTATGATTTATTTTGTTGTATAATGATAATCACTGCTCCTATTGTCTAAAGTACAAAATCAGTAGTTACCTAAGTTTGTCAAATTCTAAATTTTGCTTGATAATATTATTGCTAATTGTTCTACTCTAACTAGAACATCATATTCGATGTAAGCACTTGTTCTCCTATGGACAACAACACTAGGATTCACTAGGGAGTAATAACCTCACCACAACCCTACACAAAGAACGAGGACAGAACCAAGTGGATACCACCGTCCCACTCCAAATTACTTGGGAAGGCAGGAACTCAGGAAAGACACAAGGTAAGAATCTATGATACAGAAGATATCCCTGATGAACAGACTTTTCCTAGAATTGTCTTGATAATAAGGACATAGCTTTCTACTATCAACATTCATGTGGATCAGTACAAAAATAAAAATATTTCTTTTTGAAATAAAAGATGGCAAGATGGAGAAAAATGCAATCTCAGACCTCCAGCCCACCCAGAACAAGTCCAGAAGACATCGACATAGAAGAAATTGTAAGTCATACACCTGAAATAATAGCAACTGAATTGGAGAAACAACTACAGGTATCTATAGAGGAAATCATATTAGAAATAATCAAGTTTTTAAAAAATCTGTAATGAATTGTTGAGCAATTATGAAGAAGATATGGATAGCAAAAATAGAGGACCATAGGAAAATGATGAAAACCTTGAATCACTAATACACGAAAGAATTAGAATACAGGAAACAGAACTAAACAAATATCTGGGAAATAAAAATTTCATTTACAGCTGGCAAAACCATTTGAACTAACCTAAAAAATGACTTTCAGACCTTAAAGACATAATTGTAGCTAGTGATCATCAAAGGAAATGCCTCTTAGAAGTGAGAAGGAACTAGGAATAATAATGGAATAACTGCAAGATGATTCAAGAAGAACAAGAAACTGATAGGTTACATTGAAATAGAACATAAAGGACACACAAAGACTATTTTCAGAAGTAGCAGAAGAAAATTTTCCAAGCATGGGAAAAGACTCTGACATATAGATAAGTAAGGCATGTAGAACTTCAACTACAGTTAACCAAAATAAATCTACACCCAGACATACAATAATCAAGATCCCAGAAATTCAGCACAAGAGTGGAGTATTAAAAGCTGTTAGAGAAAAGAAACATAAAGGAAAGGCCATCAGAACCACAGCATATCTGTCAACACAAATATTCAAGAAGATCTTGGAGTAAAGTATTTCAAGACCTGAAAGAAAACAATTTGCAACTGAAATTTATGTAAAACTATCTTTCAAAAGTAGAGATACTTTCAGGACAACAACTAAAGAAACTCATGACCACCAAACCTACTCTGCAAATTGTACTCTTTAATTCGATCATTCAAAATTGTAAAAAAAAAAAAAAAAAAGCAAGAGAAATAAGTAGTAACACAGGGAAGGTTGGGTAGATAGTTTGATGGTCTAAACACCTGCCTGGCAAGTGCAAGAACCTGGCTTCAATCAGTGGTGCTGCATGCTGCACCGGTCATGGAGCCCCAGGTGTGCCATGTCAGCCACCAAAACTGGGTATGATTGTACACACCTGTAATCCCAGCACTGGGGAGGCTGAGACAGGAGGATCACTATGATTCCAAGCTGTGCAGCAGAGACACTAGTGCATATATAAAAGGTTAAAAACTTTTAAGTAGACGGAAAAAGGGAACCAACAGCGAGAACATAATATGGCGAAGATAAGTCAGTATATATCACCTAAAACCAATGTACGTGACCTCAATTCCTCAAACATACTAGAAAAGTAGATCAAGAAACAAAATCCAACAGGATGTTGTATACAGGAAATATATTTAACTCATGATAAAATTCATAAACTAAAAATGAAAAATGAATAACAATACTGAATGAAACAGGAACCCAGAAAAAAATCAGGGATAGCTATTCTGTTTCCAGACAATATCAGCTTCAAACCAAGAATGATCAAATTTGATAAAGGTCACCACATGCTTGTTGGGAGAACAGGTAACAATCATAAACATGTATTCACCCAACATAGGATCACCCAACCATATAAGACAGACTTTAATGGACATGGGAAAATAAATGTCATAATGGAGCACCTTAACATCCCATTGTCATTGTCACAAACACATAGATTAACTGTGAAAAAATAGCAAAAAATAAAACTAAACAAATGGACTTAGTACACCTTTACAGTGTTCCAATCAAAAACATCAGTATATAATCATTTCAGCTGCATATGGGATGTTCTGTATAATTGATGATATATTAGCACAAAGAACATTCTTAAGTAAATGTAGATATTGAAATTATCCCATTCACATTATCTGACTATAGTTCAATGAAGTTGGAAGTCAATGATGAAAAAACTAAAACCTATAAATTCATGGAAATTAACACCCTCTTGAGCAACCAAAGGGTCACAGATGAAATTAAGGAAGAAATTAAGCAATATCAACAATTAAAAGAAATATCAAATACAATGTACGAATCTGTGGGATACAGTTAAAGTCCTCAGAGGGAAATCTATAGTGGTGAGTACTCACAATAGGAAAATAGAATGAGAACAAATAAATACACTAATGCTGTACTTCTAGCTTCTAGAAAAGAGCAAGTCAAGACTAAAAGCCAAAGAAGGAAAGAAATTGTAAAGATTCAGAAGAAATTAGTGAAACTGAGACATAGAAAATAGTACAAGTAGTTAATGAATCAAAGAGTTGGTTCACTGAAAGATTAAATAAAACTCAAACTAGCCGATGCTATAAAAAAATTCATGTAATAAGGAATAAAAAGGGTGAAATCAATACAGATCCTGTGGAAATTCAGAAAATCATCAATACCTAGCTGGAAAATCTCTACTCTTATAAGATAGAAAGCATAGAAGAAATGAAAAGGTTCCTACATATGTACAAATTACCAAACCTGCATTGAGAAGATATAAAACTTCTCACTAAACCAATATCAGGTAATGAAATTGAAACTTTAATTAAAATCTTAGCAACACAAAAAATCTTAGGTTCTGATGGGTTCACAGCTGAATTCTACAAGAAATTTAGAGATTTAATGCCAATACTCCCCAAACCAATGTTCCCTAGCCAATTTCTCAAGGTAATTATTACAATGATACTAAAAGGAGAGAAAGACCCAACCAAAAATGAGGCATATACACAAATCTCTAATGAACATAGATACAAACATACTCTAAAATACTAACAAAAAGGATGCAGCAAATAAGATTACATACCATAATGAGATAGGATTTATCTCAAGGATACAGGGATGGTTCAACATAAGCATAATCTATAAATGTAATATAACATATTAACATGGCCAAAAGAAAAAAAAAAAAACATGATCACTTGAAAAGATGCAGAAAAAACTCTGGACAAAGTCCAACACTCATTCATTATTTTAAAAAAATTTCTACATAAAATTTGATAAATGGTCTTCACCTCAATCTGATAAAAGTCATCTAAAGCAAAGCAATAGCCAGCATTGTACTAAATGGACAAAATAGAAAGCTGTCACTCTAAAATCAGGTACAAGGCAAGTATGTCCACTATCACCTCTCCTATTGGACATAGTCTGTAAACATTTGCCAGAGCAATTAGACAACAGAATGAAAAGAAATAAGAATGAGAAGATAAATCATTGTTATTCACAAATTATATACTATATATGGAAGACTGAATACTCCACTACAGACTCTTGAATTAATAAATATAGTAATGTAGCAGACTAAAAAGTCAACATTCAAAAGTCAGTGTCGTTCCTGTACACAACAGATTCACTGAGAAAAATTAAGAAAATCACACTATTGACAATAGCATCTAAAAATGAAATACTAAAGGATCAATTAAAGGAAAGATCTATGCAGTGAAAACGGTAATACTATGCAAAAGAGATCAAACAAGATTTCACTAAATGGAAAGCTGTTCCTTGCTTGTAGATAGGAAGAAAAAACATTGTAAAAATGTCCATACTTCCAAAATTGTTACACAGATTTAATGCAATCCTGATCAAAAAACCATTGGCATACTTTACAGATCTAGAGAAAACATTATAAATATTCATTTGGAACCAGAAAAGACCTACAATAGCAGAGGCAATGCTGGCTAACAGAGGCAAGGCAGGAGGCATCATAATCCCTAACTTAAAAATTATAGTATAAAGCTTTTTGATAAAATCGGTGAGGTAATGGCAAATCAAACAGATCTGAGGATCAGGTTAAAGATGCAAATATAACTACAAAAACACTGAGCCATCTTACCTTTGACAGTGGGCCAAACAGTTTCGCTGGAAGAAAGAGACTTTTTTAATAAATGGTGGTGGAAAAACTTGCTTTCCACATGCCTGAAACTGAAACTAGACCTACATATATCACCATGCACTAAAGTCAAAGTGGGTTAGAGATCTAAATATTAAAACAGAAACACTAAATCTGCTGAAAGAGAAAGTAGGTAGGAACCTTGGGAACATAGGTATAGGCAGAGGTTTCATGAACAAAATTCACATTGCACAAGAAATTCTTCAAAGAACCAACAACTAAAAATCTATTAAAAAGAAAGCCTTAACGTGGAATCGGTGTTCTGCGTGAATCATTGATGTTCTAATCCCTACAGAATGTGATAAAAAGTTACACATTTTTACACATAAATTTAGAAATCTAAACCTACACAAAATTGTAGCAGGTCAATCCTATGGCATTTTTCCTTGTCTCTTGTTCTTTTTTAAGTCATTTGATATTGAGAAAGACAGTGATGTTAGGCTCAAGTACCTATGTTATAGAGTAATAGTATCACTAAGCTTCTCTTCTGGAGGGTTAAGAATGTAAGTTTACAGACCAAAAAATTAGAGAAAAAAAAGGGTTACCAGGATAGCCAATATTTGGCCCTAGCCCTTCAAGGTCATTAAGGACTCAGGACATAAGAGAACCTGCACTGTATCATCCTGTAACTCAGTGGTGTTGCAAATTTTCTGTTCAAGGAGAATATAGGGCCATAAAGGAAAGGAATCAACAATGTATAGTGTGCCTAAGTAGAATCACCTTGTTATGGTTTATGTCTAGTTGTCGCCGAAAGCCACATGCAGTCATGGGGCAGGGACTTCTACAGATTGAGACTTGAATGATTATCCACTGGGACTATGTGTTTTACTATGGTTGGGATTATGGTCTGAGTACTACTGGGACTATGGGTGTGGCCTGAGGTGATAGGCTAAGGCAGAGAGCCTGATGTAATTTAAAAAGAGAGACAAAGAAACAGACTAGCACTGTTGCTTTCTGCTGCCCTGGTTGGTTGGTTGCCTCTGTCAACATTTTGTTGCTATTCTGCTGCCATGAACTGCTGCTCTCTGCCATGTGTCACTCAGACTTGGAACCGGCCCAATATGAACTGAAACCTCCACAAACTGAGCTAAATAAACCTTTCCTTCCTTCATTTTGGGTGTCAGGTATTTGTCCCAGGAATGAGTAAAAGCTAACTAAGACACACCTAGAGAGAAAACATTCAGGCTTTCACAAAGGCAAACTGGTCAAGCAATGGCTGCAACTCATCCAGATGACTGACACTGACAACAGTTCTACAAAATACTGGACATAGTTTCAAGGTAAATCCTGAGGGGATATGACTGACCCTGTAAGATACAAAAGTTATAGATTTTTCTATACAGGTCTTGCTTTAACCACCCAGCAGAAAAGTTTAACCATGGGGCATAAACAGTAAAGGTAGATTAGTATTCTGAGCTGTGAAAGGCTTAAATTCAACAGCTTTCAACATTGCCTGTCTGCCAATAACCCATTACTATTATGGAATATTGGACTGTGTATTCAACTACTTTCTCTTAGTTCAATGAGAAGAAATTTTTGTACCAATAGTGATTAGAAAAAATATCATGTCTGCATACTGTACTCTGAATAACTACTATGGCCTGACGTGGTGGCGCACGCTTGTAATCCCAGCACTTGGGAGGCTGAGGCAGGAGGATTGGTGCGAGTTCGAGACAAGCCTGGGCTACAAAAGTGAGCTCAAGGCCAGCCTCAACTGCATAGCGAGACTTTGTCTCAAAAAGACAAAAAAAAAAAAAAAAAAAAAAAAAAAAAAAAAAAAAAAAAAAAAAAAAAAAAAAAAAAAAAAAAAAAAAAAAAAAAAAAAAAAAAAAAAAAGAAAAAACTACTATGAAGACAACTATGTATTATATTAATTATTGTGGCAGTACTACTAATGTGTTTTAAACTGTATCATTCATATTTCTTATTAAAAGTAATTAAAATATAAATGGAAAAAAATAAAAAAATACGAAAGCTACCAACTGGGAAAAAAATCTTAACCAACTGTCCCTCAAGCAAAGGACTTCATAGAAAGAATTTTTAAAAATCATACTCATATTCAAAGAATCAAATAATGAGCATCTGTGATGAATACACACTTCTCAGATGAATTACAAATGGCAAAAATATGAAAAAAGCTCTTTTGGGCTCTCCTTTCCAAGATGATGAAAAAAAGAAGGAACAACGGTCGTGCCAAAAAGGGCCGCGGTCATGTGCAACCTATTCGCTGCACGAACTGCACCCGGTGTGTACCCAAGGATAAGGCCATTAAGAAGTTTGTCATTCGGAACATAGTGGAGGCCGCCGCCGTCCGGGACATTTCCGAAGCGAGTGTCTTCGACGGTTATGTGCTTCCCAAGCTGTATGTGAAGCTGCATTACTGTGTCAGTTGTGCCATTCACGGCGAAGTGGTTAGAAATCGATCTCGTGAAGCCCGCAAGGACCGAACACCTCCACCCCAATTTAGACCTGCTGGTGCTGCCCCACGACCTCCAGCAAAGCCTATGTAAGGAGCTGGGTCCGAATGGACTGAAGAAAACTCTGGGAAAAATAATAAATTGAATGTCATACTTAAAAAATATGAAAAATGTTCAACAGCATTTATCATTCAAGAAATAAAATTAAAACAACACAGATTCCATCTCAACCAAAAAGCTATTATAAAAATATCAACTAATAAAATGCTGCAGAAGCTGTGGAGTAGAAGGAACCCTTTTCCAATGATGGTGGGAGTGTGGACTGGTACATCCAGTCTGTGGAAATTCCTCAAAAAGCTAGCATTTTAAGTCTCTACAACTCAGCTGTTTCTCTTCTAGGTATCTTCAGAATTCTTGAAAATGCCATCAACTACATTGACGACAGTAATGCACAATATTATTGAATACTTACCATCTTGTTTTTTTTTAAATTGCATATCATAGCTAATATTTTATCTATTTTTTATTCTCTTTAAAATAAGTTTTTTAAAAAAAAACAATAAAATATGTCACAGTAATATAGATGCACTCATATTTATAGCAGCACACTTTGTCATAGCCAAATCTTGGAAACAACCAAATTTTCATCAATGGAGAAATGGATAAAAAGATGTGATATTATTATACAGTGGAGTATTGCTCAGCTACAAAGAAAGATAAACTAAGATTAGCCAGATAGTTCAATGGACTAAAGTACCTGCTTAGGTAGGTGTGTTGACCAGGATTTGATCCCCAGAATGCCATGCTAGCCCTACCCCTGGTGCACACTGAGGTGGCGACTGAGACCAGGCATGGTGGACACACATGTAATCCAATTATTTTTGAGGTTGACAATAGGAGGATCAGTACTAGTCCATTTAGTGTGAACCCATTAGACTTTGTAATAAATACTAAAAAAAAAAAAAAAAAAAAAAAAAAAAAAAAAAAAAAAAAAAAAAAAAAAAAAAAAAAAAAAAAAAAAAAAAAAAAAAAAAAAAAAAAAGATACACTCAAGGCTTTTATCACACCTGGCAGCAGATTTTTTAAGAACTAACAATCTAAGTTTAAACTGTATGGAAATACAAAGATTCCAGAATGGCCAATAATCTTAAAGAAGAAAGAAACTTATACAGAAATTTGTTTATCAGATAATCTTGTTTTATTATAAAGCAAAGCAATTAAGAAATTTAATTGAGAAAAGAATTGACAGGACAGCAGACCAGAAAGAAAATGAGTTCATAAACTAATTTTTATATATTTATATACTTGCTGTGGGTGACATCTTTCCAATAAATGGCTCTGGGTCACTTTATTATTTCACCAAAAAATGAAAAATTCACCAAACTCTTAGTTTACTACACATAAAATTCATCATAAGCATATTGAAGTGATTTTATATCAGTATAAGACATAAAACAACTCTTCCTGAATGTAAAATAGATGGCCATCTTCGGGGCAATAGGATAGGCAAAAATGTCCTAGAAAATTAAAAAGCACTATCTAAAAGTAAAAGGTTGATAGATTAGATTACATTAAAATTAAGAACATTGATCACTCAGCAAGAGAACAATAGAAAGCCACAGAATCAATGTATTTACAACCTGTGCTACAAAGAGCTCATGAACAAAATATAGAAAAACTTCTATATCTTAATAAATAGATAAGCAGGTAGAAAAATGGGTGGAAGACTAATAAGACTACACAAAGCAACATAAGCAGGTAGCCAATCAAGACAGAAAAAAGTGGTGTGATTATTCTATAAGGGAATAGAAATTAAAGCAAGATTCAGAGGAGGGGAACCTATGGCACATGTCCCACAGTGGACTTTTTGTATCATTAAAGCTCTAAAAAATTTTCAGTCACTGAATACAATAGATACTACTTCAAATCCTCACAAACAATAAATTATAAAAGACCAACAGAACACTATGGAGAGGATGTGAAAGGGCACTCCTATGTTGCTTATAGGTAGTAGTAGTTTAGAAAATCTTGTATTATGTACTAAAGGTGAGCAGAGCTGAAGACACAGCAATTCCATTTTCAGGTAGAAATACGTATATGGATGCATGCATCAAAAGACATACAGTGTTGAATAACAGACAAAATAAAATAGTAAAAATCAAAATACAGAGACTTTTCATTTTCATAAAGAGAGAGGACTGGGCCCGGTGGGATGGCTCAGTGGTCTAGAGCGCCTGCTTGGGAGGGCTTAGGCTGCTGCAGGGACCGCGGTTCGATCCCCGGCACCACATGCTGCGCCAGCATTGTCCTCGGGGTGGGCTGAGCCAGCCATAAAAAATGAGTGAATAAACAAATAAAGGTTCTGAAACAAGAAAAAAAATAAATAAATAAAATAAAAAAATTAAAAAAAAAAAAAGAGAGAGGACTTATACATAGAAAAGAGTATCTGGGATGCTAGTTATGTTTTGAAATGAATGGTGATAATGAAGTTATTTTCTTTGTGGTAACTCATTGAACTATACAGTTTTAATTTAAACTTTAATATATGCTTATACACAATAATTTATAAGATTAAACTTTTAGAGGAACTCTTATAAAGGCCATTTTTACCTATTTGGTCAGCTATTTTGTTTCTATTACAGTATGCTACCATTACTTAAAAACAGTGTGTGAGCTAGTAAATATAGTAGAATATTAGAAAATCATGCTGTTTGCCCTAAAAATTACTAGGTATTTTGAGTTAGGAAGTATGAAAACAAAGTTTTGAGATGTATTTTATCAGTATCTGACAAAAATATTTAATTCCAAATGAATATTTTCTATGGTCTAGACAATAGTCTGTAACTGGTTTTTCCAATACATATAAAATGTATATAATTTTTAAAAATGAAATGGCACCTTCAATATAACTTTATGAATTGCTTTTATACTTAAAATATGCTTCAAAACAGTTTATTCATTAAAAATCCAAGTCTTTATTTTTATAAGATAAATACTAAAATATTGTTGTAGTTTGTATGTAAGTGCCTCTGAAAGCCTCATGCAGTCACTGGGGTATAGTTCTAGAGTTTGATTAGTTCATGACCAAAGGCTTGTATTATGGGTCTGAGTGCTGCTGATATTATAACTGTGGATGCTACACCCACTCTGGGGCAGATAACCTGAAGACAATATAAGGAAAGGAGAGAGGCTTGCCTCTGCTGCTCTGCCATGGCTCCTCCCTTTTGACTTTTACTGTTTTCTGCTGCCATGAACTGCTGCCCTTGACATGTAGCACTCTACCTTGAAGCCAGCCAAGTATGGACTGAACTCTCCACAAACTGAGCTAAATAAGCTTTGCTTATTTTTGGGTGTTGGGTATTTTGTCACAGCAATGAGAGAAAAGTAACAGACTATGACTAAACCTGACCATGTGGATTGCAAGCCTTTGAGAATGGCTTATGGGAAGGGACAGGAAGTGTTTGAGACGTCCCCTACAACAGAAGAGCTGGAATGCCTTTGGCTGTTCTGTATGGGAGATTATGGTCAGAGATCAGAAGATCAGAAGGCTGATAGAAATTCTGGCTATAAAGACCAGGCTGGTGGGGAGGTTTCTTCTGTGAACAAGGACTTCATTGCTTGTTAGACTCCAGACAATGTGTGTTATGGCTTGTCAGAAAATTTGTCTGCATTTTGCTTGTGTGCAGAAACTTTGAGACAGAGATTAAACTCAGCAGACTGGTTAATCTGGAAAAATAAATTTCAAGGCAGTCCAATATTTAGGCAGTGATATATTGTTGAGGGCTTTTAGTCAGACTTATGTTGAAAATCAAGAGCAAAGAACCCAGAAGGGTGATTTAAAATGTTATGAGTTTGTCCAGAAAGGAAACTCCAATAAAGCTATGGACTGCAAAGATAGAGCTGAAAGATCTCCATTGCTGAGAAGGAACAAGAGGATAGTAAAGTACAGTGGAGAATCCAGAAGTTTGGATAATACAGGAACTTGAATCATCTAAGGAAAGCTGCAAGAAGGGAGCAAATCACTATGGGAGCTATATCTCCCAGAGAAGTGCCATGGGGTGGAACCATGTAAGGCCTTTAGAGCTCACAGCTCATCACAGATTGTTTGGATGTTCCCCATGGAACTACAGGATTTAATGTTTGCCCTTTTCATTTCTGGACTTGCTTTAATCCTTTATTTGTACCCTTTGAAATGGTACTTTTTTTCTTGTGCCATTGAATGTTGGAAGTGTTTACCTTTTCGTTTGTACAGGGGCTCACAGCTAAGAGTTTGCCTTAGATCTTGGGGGAGGCTTGGGACTTGGATTTTTCAGTAATGCTAAAACTGTTAGGATGTTGACAACTCTTAGAGATGGACTAAATGGGTTTTTGCATAAAAAGGATGTGCATGAGACTTTAGGGGTCCAGGGGAGGAATATTATAGTTTGTGTGTAGTTTTCAACCAAAGCCTCATGGAGTCATTGGAGGGTGGTTCTAGAGTTTGTTACTAATTTATGATCCAAAGTTTAGATTATGGGTCTGAGTATTGCTGGTATCATGAGTGTGGATACTACACCCACCCTGGGGCAGATAGCCTGAAGGCAGTATAAGGAAAGGAGAGACGCTTGCCTTTGCTGCTCTGCTACTGTTGTTTTGCTGCCATGAGCTGCTGCCCTTTGCCATGTGGCATTCTTCTGCCTTGAAGCCAGCCAAGTATGAACTGAACCCTCCACAAACTGTGAACTCAATAAACCTTCCCTTCCTTAATTTTAGGAGTTGGGCGTTTTGTCCCAACAATGAGAGAAAAGTAACTGAGACAAATTTAAAATCAAAAGACTACGTAATATGAATTTTGCCTTCTAACCTCCCCCATCCTTAGGTCCCATAATTAAATATATTAACATATTTTGTATCCTTGCATTAATATTTTTATGTGTGTACTTGTGGGATTTTGTGTATAGAATCTCCTGTGATCTTATTTGTCAATATAATTTTACCATATTTATATATTAGAGTAGAAATACATAGTTATTTTTTAAAATCTAGATAATAGGTACAGTGTTATTTTTAATGTTTGTATAGATATCCAATATAGAGAGATTTCGTAAATGAGCATTTTGGTTGCAATTAAGTCTTTAGATTGTAGTTTTTATTACAAAAAATGTAGAGCTGTTGTGTCAAGTGCATAAAGATTTTTATATTGAAAATAACTCAAACCATACTTTTGTGAAGTCATTAACACTTGAATGCATTATTATAGAAAGAAAAATAATTTCATAAGGAATTAAATTCAGGGACTAAAGTAAGAACTAATATGTTTTAATGGATGTAGAATATATTAAATGTTAATGGTGTAGGATTTTAGTGGAATAGAAAAACACAGAAAAAGATACCTTATCCCATACCTGAGCCCACAGCTATTAAGCCTATTTCCTTGAAATAATTATTACAAACTAATGCAGCAATGGAATGGACAAGTTAAAACTGGAGACAGTATTATAAAAAAGAAATTGTAACACACTATAATTTAGTCACCAATTCTTGATTCTAATAATCAAGAGGAATTCTTAACTTATATTCCTTAAAATTAGAAAATTTAATCTCAGGTTTATACCACATTTACACTGAAAAGTTATCTTGAGTCATGCTTTTCTAAGATTGAGTTTTTCTTCTAATGGAGAATTGTTGATCATTTGAGTCTGTACCTATAAGTGATAATCATTTCTAATTTAACCCAGGACATGAAACCTTCAGAACCTCATAAACAAAGCAATAGACATTATATGTATTATTAATATACTCTAGAGTGAGTAAGATGTAGACAGGAATAAATAAGTTTATTCTTTATGGCCATAAATTTACTATCCTAGTTCCTAGTTGTTTACCTACTTTGTACATCATAATAAAATCTCTCCTTAAAAAAAATAAATAAAAATAAAATAAAATCTCTCCTTGTCAAATACTGGATTGCTCTTGGTAACAACACTGGACATATGATGGAAATCTAGATAGCTATTAGTGACTTGTAGCCACTGTGGAATTAATTGCTGATGTAGTGCTTTTTGTATGCTTGGTACAAGTGCTTAATTTCTGGTATTGCATTTACTCATCATAACACTCTTAGCTACTTAGCTGAAAATAAGCATCATTTTATAGTTTGAAGATAGAAAATATGAAGGGCTTATCTGGATCAACATACACCACTACCATTCACACCCACGTAAAGTGTTTGCCATCCCTATCTGCGACCATTTCACTAGAAAGAAGCTATGTTAGCTATTATGAAATTTTAGGGTCAAACATCTGTACTTGTGAGAAAAGAAGCTGTAGTTAGTTTAAAATAAGGCCCTCCAGGTACAACCGTAAGGAACTGGCTTAAGCCGATGATGCCCAGCTCCTCTTCTAGGTGACCTAGAGTAAATGTTGCTCAATATAATCTCAGTATAATTTAAATTCTCCCCTCAAAAGTAGTTGCCATTAGCCAGTTTCAAATGTGCAATGCACAAAGAACCATAAATTTAAATAGCCTATGCACATATATGCATGCCTCCACATGCAATGAGAAGTTTCTCCAGTGTCACTGTGCACACATATTTCCATAAGGTCTCCTTGCTTCCTTTACTTGAGGAGAGATATTGCTGTGGGATATGCCTCCAGTGCTCTAGTGCTCTTTACTTTCTGTAAATAATCTTTCTTTCTTTACTCTTATTTGTCCTAGTGGTGCTGATACATACATACACATATATATATATATATATATATATATATATATATATATATATATATATATATGCCTTTCCTCTTTCTTCATTTCCCCTTTCCCCCATCACAATTTCTCTTTTCTTTTAAAGTTTCTTCCCAATTCACAGTATCTATTATACATTTTCAGTCTGATATGCTCAATCAGCTTCTCATACTATTGAGACTATATGATATTTATATATGTATGTCTGATTTATTTCACTTGTATGGTCACAAATTGTATCCATTTACCTATAAAAGTCTCAATTGTACCTTTACAACTGATTATATATATATATATATGTATATATATATATATACATACATATATATGTATATATATACATATACATACATATATATATATATATATATATATTAGTGTATTTGGTAAAGTCTCACTATGCAGCTCGGACTTACAGTGATCCTCCTGTGTTCAGGGATTATGGGCCTGCACCACCATGCCCAGTCTCTGTAGCTAGCTCAGCATGTGTGAGGATGGTGCCAGTGTAGTGCATGGTGTCATGGATCAAACCCTGGTCTCTGTGCTTGCCTAAGCAAGTGCTTAATCTGCTGAATATCTTACTGGCTCTGTACTCGGTCATATTTTTTAAAAGCATGTTTTTAAAATCCATTGTTCACAATGGGTATTTGGGTTTCTTTCAAGATTTAACTATGGTAGATTGTGCTGCCATAAACATGGATGCTCATATACTGCTATGGTATGTTTTAAATTCTTCTAGGAAGATACCAAGAAGTTGAATGGCACCTCTAATCATAGTTTATTGAGGATTCACCATATTGATGTCCACAGTGATTGTACCAGTCTAGATTCCAATCAACAGTGGAGAAGTGTTCCTTTTTACCCACAGTCCCTCCAGCATTTGTTATTGGTGATTTTTTAAAATAAATAACAATTTATTGTAAACCATTCTTTCTGGAGTGAGATGGAATCTCTGTAGTTCTAATTTGCATTTCTCAAATTACCAAAGATGTGAGACAGTTTTTCTTACATTTATTTGTCTTTGTATTTCTTCATGTGAGAAGTATGTGTTCATCTCAAATGACCATTTTTGGATTGGGATTTGAATGTGGAGGCCCTGACTTTATTCAATTCTTTATGTGTTGCAGATGGAAGTCCCTTGTCTGAAGGACACATGGCTACATTTTTACAATGTTTAGTTTTCTTTTCGCTCTGTCAGTGATTTCTTTTCATTTGCAAAAACTTTATAGTAAGATGAGATCCCATTTATTGTTTTTTTATTATTATTTCCCATGCAGTCTTTGTTTTGTACATGAAGCCTCTGCCTATTCCTATGTCTTCAAAGTTTCTACCTATTTTCTCTTCCAGTCGGTTTAGTGTTTATGTTTAAATATTTAGATCCTTCATCCATTTTCATTTTCGGTTAGTGCGTGGTGATAGATATGGGTCTAGTTTGAGTTTCCAACATGTGGAAAGCAAATTTTTCCATCACCATTTGTTAAAGAAACTTTCAGTGAACATATTTGATACCTTTGTCAAAGATAAAGTGGCGGAATGTGTTAGTATTTAAATCCTCATCTTTTGTTCCATTGATCCTTGGGTTTGTTTGTTTGTTTTTTTGTCAATGCTATTCTGATTTTATGACAATAGTTTTCTTTTTTTTAAGAAAATTATTTTATTTTGAAGAATAAAAAGCAAGAACAAAAATGAGAAACAAAGTCAGAAGCAGGGTAATATACAATGCATAGTTACAGATTTTCAAAATAAGAATGGTCAGTTAACAAAGGTTGATATATTATCTATTTTTATCATCAAATCTGTTGCTCAAATTAACAGAAGAGTTATGCATGATTGGACATATGGTTGAATATTGCTGATTGCATCCAAGAAACCTTAAATTTTTTTTCTTGTCTCTTTTTCTTTTTTACCTTTTTAGAAAAAGTATTTTAAAGAGAGTAATAGTAATAATTGAAATGACATTAGAAATGATATACATTTAGAAGACCAAGATGACTGGTTTTTAAGCATGATTTTTGTATTACTCATTTAGTTGCTTAGATTGCAGTGTAATATCAAGTCAGATATTATAATGTCCATGAACGCTGCCTTGGATTTTTTTGTCCAGAATTTTTTTTTTGGTATTTTAGGTTGGTTCTGGTTACAAATGATTTTCAGAACTGATTTCTCTGGTTCTTTGTAGTATAGTTAAGGCATTTTGATTGAGATTGTATTAAATCTGTCATAAAAGTTTTGGGAGTATGGCCATTTTCTTTCCTTTTTTTTAAACTGTGGATTGAACTCAGGCCCTTGCATTTGCCAGGCAAGCACTTATTCTACTGAGCTATCTCCCCAACCCCACCGTTTTCACTATGTTTGTTCTTCTCATTCTTGAACAAGGGATCTTTCCATTTTCTGATATCTGTTTTCAATCTTCTTTTCAGAGTACAACAATTTTAAATGTATAGATTCTATTTCCTCTGTTATATTGAGTCCTAAGTATTTTATTTTGGCGTGTGTTACTGAAAAGGCTGTGGTTTCCCTAATTTCTCTCTCAGTAAACTTGTTTGTGTACAGGAATGCTATTGACTTTTGAGAGTTGACTTTGTGTCAAACTTGGTTATTAAATCTAGAAGTTACTTGGAATTTTTAGTGTCTCCTATATAGAATATCCTTTCATCTTCAAATAATGATAAATTAGCTTCTTTTCTATACTTATTTGTTTTCTTTCTGTTATCTCATTGCTCTGACTAATGTTTTCAGAACTATATTAAATCAGAGTAGTAATGTGCACTTCCTTGTTTTATAACTGATTTTAGAGTGAAAGCTTTCATTTTTTACCATTTAGTATAATATTAGCTATTAGTTTTCATAGATGTCTTTTATCAGATTGAAGTAAAGAGGTAAACCCAAAAATGGAAGTAAACCCAAATTTTTTAGAGTTTTTTTTTTTATTATGAAAGCATGTTAGATTTGTCAAATGTTGTTCATCTATTGAAATAGTTATGTAATTCTTTTCTTTGGTTCTGTTAATATGGCATATTACATGTTTTGATTTGTGTATGTTAAACCATTCTTGTGTCCATGGGGTGAAATCTACTTAATCATGGTGTATAATCTTTCATGATTTGTTGAATCCCATTTGCCAGTATCTTATTGAGGGTTTTTGTCATCTCTATTCACTGTGGAAATTGGCCTATAAGTATCTTTTGTGTTGGGCTCTTTTCTGGTTTTTGAATTAGGGAATACTTGGTTTTTGGAATGTTTTAGAAATATCACTTCTCTTTCAATTTCCTTGAACATTTTCAGTCTTAATGGCCTTAGTTCTTCTCTAAATTTCTTGTAGAACTGGCCAGTAAATCTGTCAGGACCTGCACTTTTCTTTGTAAGTTTTTAATTACATTTTCAATTTTATTGTGTGACACTGCACTATCCATTTTTCATATCTTCTTGATTTAGTTTTGGCAGTTTGATTATGTCTAGGCATTTGTCCATTTCTTCTGTGTTGTCCATCTTAGTAGAGTACAAGTTCTTAAAGTGCATGTATTGATGATTTTTTTATTTCCATAGGATCCATTGTGACTTCTCTTCTTTCATTCCTAATTGCTTCAATTTGTGTTTTTTTTCCCTTTTTTTGATGATCTTTGCTGATAGTTTATTAATTTTATTCTTTTAATGAACCAACTTTCAATCAATTAATTCTCTGTATTTTCTTAATCTCTATTTTCTCCTTTGTGTGTG
>PVJA010007093.1:40316-70252 GCA_004027025.1 Myocastor coypus
TATATTACATATTTTCATCATCGGATCAGTTTAGATTAATACATATAGGTATATAAGATTGATCAAACAACTAAACATTAACCTTTCTAAATCCACATTACTTTTTTTTTTCTTTTCCCCCTTTTTTTCTTTGAAAGTTGACATATTGCATATTGTCCTCACAATCATTCTATAGAGTGCAGTGTGTGGGCATGACCCATGTGTGTGCTTTTAATTTGATATTTTCTTCTTTTCTGGAAGTTTGAGATTCAACATTAGATTATTTGAAGCCATTCTGTTTTCCTGATGTGAGACTTCATCAGTATGAATTTCCTTCTTGGAATTATTTTCATTTTGTCCCAGGGTGTCCAGCAGGTTGTATCAGCATTACTGTGTAATTGAAGTTGCTATTTTGTCTTGCACTTCCCCAGTGACTCATTGGTTGTTCAGAAGGATATTAAAATTTCCATGTGTTTAAGTAGTTTTTGTGATTTCGTTTGCCATTGATTTTCAGTTTCACTGTGCTATGGTCAGATAGTATTCACAGAATGATTTAAATTCCTCTACATTTACTTTAGCATGTTTTGTGAACTGACATATAGTTTATTTTGGGAAACATCCCATGTGTAATGATAAAAAGTGTATGCTGGTGTTTTGGGGTGGAATACTTTGTAGGCATCTATCAAGTCCATATGCTTACAGGCTTTGTTTAATTCTGATATTTATATGTTGCATTTTTTGTATAGTTGATTAACTATCATTAAGGTCCCCCCACTACAACTGTGTTAGTAATTATTTGAATTCTCACGTATTCAAACGTGAATTCAAATTCAAATATATTAATATTTGTTTCAGGGCATGGTGGTGCTTGCCTGTAATCCCAGCACTTGGGAGGCTGAGGCAGGAGGATCCGTGAGAGTTCAAGACCAGCCTGAGCTACAAAAGTGAGCTCAAGGCCAGCCTGAACTTCATAGCCAGACCCTGTTTCAAAAAAACAACAAAAAAATTGTTTTATAGCTTCTTTTTGGCCAGAACTGCCACCTTGCAGTAATTTGCCAAAATGACTAACAAGGAGCAAGAAGAGGGGAGCCTAGTATATGTTCCTCAGGCCTTTAGAAAACATGAGGTTGTTCCTTTGGCCATATACATGTGACTCTACAAAAAAGGATGGTATTGTAGACATCAAGGGATTGGGTACTGTGCAAAAAGGAATGCCTCACAAATGTTAGCATGGCAAAACGGGAAGTGCCTACAGCATTACCCAGCATGCTATTAGTATTGCTGTAAACAACCAAGTTAAGGTCAAGATACTTGCCAAGAGCTTAGTGTGTATATTGAGCATATTAAACACTCAAAAAGTCATGACAGTTTCCTGAAATGCGTCAAGGAAAATGATCAGAAAAAGAAGGAAGCCAAAGAGAAAGGTACCTGGGTTCAATTGAAGCATCTGCCTGCCCCTCTCAGAGAAGCACATTGTGAGGACCAGTGGAAGGGAATATGTGTTGTTGGGACCTATTGCCTATGAAGTCATGGAATGAACTGGAGATGTTACTCTGCCATTCAGTACCTAATTGGTAGCTTAAGTGTTCTAGATCTTACATAAAAATAAAATCATCCTGTGTTGTAAAGGTGATTTTTTAAAGTTACATAGGTATGTGGTGCCTTCTTTCCTCAGAAATATCTGCAGCAAATTTTCACTACACTTAGTAATTGTGTCTAGTCTTTACTCTTCATTGTTTTCCTTGCTGAAAGGTATTGCTCAGGTATTGTGCAGGTATATACCCAAATATTCAAATATTTATAAAATATTTACATTGGCTTGAAAATTCTGTAAATCATCATGGGGAAAACATTTATCAAAATAAATGGAAGTCACTTCAGAAACAAATGTAAATCCATTTCAGTTAAATATACTGTTTAAAGCACACAAAAAAATATTTGTTCTACATAATTGGACACACCAGCATTTGGTGAATATATATTTATGATTGTTATCTCTCCTGTTGTATTATTCCCTTTACAAGGTTTCAGTGACCTTTCTCTCTTTTGATCAGTTTTGGCTTCAAGTTTACATTGTCTGCCGGTAGAAAAGCTTCAACTTTTTTTTAGGTTGCCATAGCATGGAGTCATTTTTGATCCTTTGACTTTTAGTCTTAATTTCTTTTGGAGTTAAATGTGTTTCTTGAGTGCAGCATAATGTTCAATCCTTTTTTTTTTTTCTTGATCCATTTTACCAGTCTTATTTCTTTTGACTGGTAAATTGAGATTATTTACACCGATAGTTATAAGTGTTCCATATTGGCTTATCTTCTTTGTGTTATTGCTTGCCTTGCCTGGTGGCTTCTTTCTATTGTTATTCTTGTGGCCTGCATTTTTTTTCTTTCTAATATATCCCTTAGAGCATTCTGAAGTGCTTGTTTCATGATCATGAATTCCTTCAGTTGTTCCTTCTCATGGAAGTATCATAGTTCTCCATTGATTTTGAAGTTTTGCAGGGTATATCAATCTGGGTTGAAGATCACTTTCTGTTTTGGCCCTAGCAATACCTCATTCCAAGCTCTCCTTGATTGGAGAGTTTATGTTGGGAAGTATGCTATGATAATGATAATGGGCTTTCCTTTATCAATGATTTGTTTCTGTTCTCTACCTGCTTATAATATTTTTGTTTTGTGCTGAATTTCTGGAATCCTGATTATTATGTACCTTTGTGTAGATATGTTTTGGTCATGGTTACTTAAGGTTCTACATATGCTTCATTAATTTGTATATGAAATTGTTTATCGATGTTCAGAAATTTTGGGCCATCATTTCTGTGAAGAGGTTTTAATGGATATTGTGCTGTTTCCAACTTTCTCACAGATTTCAATCAATCTTATATTCTTCTTTGCCTCATCTTGTAACTATTGGATTGCTTTTTTGTTTTGTTTTGTGTTGTTTTTTTCATTCACCAAGGGGCACACTCTTGTGTTTGGTTAGAGGTTCAGTTCTACACTTGTGAAGAAGCTCTATATTCCATATCTTTTCCATTTGCCCCCACTTTTCTTTAAAGAGTCCTTACACTAGGACTGAATATTTGCATATGTAGGTCTGGTTTATTTCACTTATGACTATACATTCAAGATGCCACCACTTTGGATTACACAGAGTCTCAGTGGTTCCCACTCCTAGAGTTAGGAACTGTGAAAGGTCATATGTCTACCAGGTGTCATTTGTAAGTTGGGTGTTAAATTCTTGTCTTACCTTGTAGCATGTGTTGTAAATTTTTGCTGTAAGATGGATGTGATATATATTCTAATAGGGACTAAGGCTTTTAGAGTGCAGTATCATCTTAACCTGGTGAAGAGCTGTGTTTAATGTTTCTGTAGGTGTATAAGGGAACAGAGATATTTAGTCTAGATTTTGGTTTCTGCTGATTAGGTTTCAACATAACTTTTGGAGGGAAACAGTCAAATGTATGAGAAGAATGAGGGTTGTATCTTCAAACCTGTCTGTATTTTCTATAGACAAACTTTAGTCTTAACAGTTCAATGAAGTACATAGAAAATAAATATTGCTAACATTATGGTACTTAATTTTGGCTGTATTTTTGGGTTTTTCTTTTTTGTTTTTTAAAACTCAACCTGAGCCAGTGTGAATACTGGGCCTAGTGGCTAAGCCAATTCAGTCAGAACTTCTGGACATTAGATATGTTCTCCAAACCCAATTTCCCATGTACAGCCAGAGTTGAGAGGCATAACAGAGAGTAACTATTCTCAGACTTTCGTATGTATCTCAAAAACCTCTGAAAGACTGGTTAAAATTCAGATTACTGTGCCCTACAAGAATTCTAATTCAGGGGAACTTGAGTGTAGACCAAGTTTCACTGCTAACAAGTCATCAAATGATATCGCTATTGTTGGCATGGGACCACAGATTTTGAACCAGTGCCACAGAAGACCCTAAGAAGGGATCACAGTAGTATTTGACATTTATGGTTTGTTTATTTCTTTTGGAAAATGAGATACCACAGTTCCCCATTTTTTTCCCAATTCTCTGATGGATTATTTTAGAATGTTCATCTGGACTCATTGATTGATGGATTGATTGATGATTGTATTTTAGGGAAGAGTCTTCAGGGTGTTCAGGGTCTCACTACTAGATTGAATTCATAGTGATCTGCCTGTTTACAGCCTCCTAAGAGCTGCACCACCACTCCCACTCTCAATTGCCCTCTCAGTGTGCCCCAGGAGCAGGGCCAGCACAACAGGCCCGGGCATCAAACTCCTGGCCCCTGTAACTGCTTGCAGGTGCTTTAATCCACTGAGCTATTTGGCCAGCCTTTGGACTCATCTTTTATATTATATTAAATTTTTATATTAAATTTTTCTATCAGGGTTCTATCTATGGTCAGCTTCTTTTTAAAAACTACATAGCTTTCCTCCTGGGTATTATTGTATAGTCACATATTGTTGATTCTACCAAATGCTGATTGCTCATGAATTATTACTATAGTTTGACTAATCTCCTGAGCTTCATATCTATATATTCAATTGACATATCTACTAAAATATTCTCCAAGAACCTATCTTCTTCATGTTTAAAAATAAGATTGGTGTGGTGGTGCGCACCTTTAATCCAAGTACTTGGGAGGCTGAGAAAGGATCACCATGGGGTACAGTCCAGCCTGGGATGCTGAGACCCATTTCATAAAACAAAACTTTTAAAAATGACATTTGTTTTTGCCCCAATGCTCTCTTTTTCTAATGAATGACAACAATATATTTTTCAAACCAGAAACCCATGTCTTGAGAGCTCTTTTCTCCCCCATCTCCAGTTCATCCAGTGTCTATAAGTACTATCTCATGAATATCTCTGGTAAGAACAAAAGCTACACTTGATCTTAGCTAAAAGGCCAAGAAACCATCTCAGGAATATGTCTAAAATCAATTTATGACCATGCCACTGCTATCACTTCTGATAGAAAGCTTCAATATAGTGCTAGCCAGATAGTTCAGCAGATTAAAGCACCTGTTTAGGCAGTGCTCAGCGGCTAGGGTTTGAGCCCCAGTGTGCTGTGCAGGCCCCACCCCCAGGGCATGCTGAGAAGGCAAATGAGACTGGGCATGGTGGTACAAGTCTATAATCTCAGCACTTGGGAGGTTGAAAACAGGATAATCACTACAAGTCCAATTTAGGTAGTGAGACCCTGTACACGCTGTAGACCCTGTTCTAAATTCATAAAAAGAAAGTCAGCTTCAGTGACATGTTCTAGTTTTGTAAAATCAACTTCTGAAAGCCTGACCCTCATTAGGTTCTGTCAGTGGGGGTGAGCACTTCTATAGCGAACATGGAGGATTGGAAGACTGGGGTAACGAAACAAATTTTGTGGCTTATAAACAATAAAAACATTTGATAACAGTTCAGTAAGCTAAGAAGTCCACAATCAAGGTGTTAGACTATTCTGTTTGGGGTGAGGGTCCACTTTCAGATTCGTCAATGTCAGCTTCTCATTATGCCCTTACATAATGGAAAGGGAAAGACAATTCTTGATTTCTTCTATAAAAATATTGATCCCCCATGATCTAATTACCTCCCATGGACCCTGCCTAACATCATGACATGGGGGATTAGGTTTCAGCATATAAATTTGATTGTGGGAAGGCACAACACTCACACCATAGCAGTGGTTTCTTTTTTTTTTTTTTGCTAAATTTTCTTTGTTCAAACAAATAGAATAGTTTCTGTTTTCTGACCACACTCCAACTGAAACAAGTCATGTCACTAAAATCACCATAAAATATTGTAACACAGAAAGTACATCTTTGGTTCTTCTCTATGAAACTGTAGCATGTAATAGAAGACCTTCTGCATGCTTTCTCATGGGAATCCTTGCAGCTATATACATACTGTAAACCAGGTGGCATCCGAGGACGTGGCAGCAGTATCCAGTCATGCACACTAAATGTGGTGGTGCTCTTTTGGGCCTAGCTGGCCCAGCTGGGCTCACTGATATGCTGATAACCAAAGGAGCACATGAACAAAAAGGGATTGAAGTTGTATATGATGCTGAATACTCTTACAGACGTCTTGGGGAAAGAGAGCAAATTTGTCAGCAAGTTCATATGAAATAACCTTTGGAAACTTCCAGGAATCCTTGGGCAGGTTCACAAAGAGATGATGGGATAATGTATTAGTTCATACAGTATTTTAGTTTGGGTTTTGGTTTTGTTGGTACTGGAAAGTGAACCCAGGGCCTTCATGCTGAACTATATCCCCAACCTTTTAAAATTGATTTTTCTTTTTTAATTTTGAGAAAGGGTCTCATCAAATCACTAAAATTCCCCCTGCCAGGTCATATTACAGACACTTACCACCACACCCACCTGGCCACATAAGTTTTTAATTTTAGAATTAAAAGTCATAGAATTTAAAATAGAAGCTATTAAATATCATCTCTTATTTTTATCTGTGTAGGTTCACCATCTGAATATCTTTATTTGCAATTAATCCTATTCTTATGTTCACAAATCAACCAAGGGTTTCACTTATCTTAGAACTCTGACATGCACAGAGGTTAGCATAGAGGAAAAGCAAAGACCCAGAGTTTCCCAAAGCAATCACTGGCATTCTGTGTTTCAGTACTCTTGAGTTAGTGGAGAGCAAGCTGGATTGGATATTTATCTTTCTTCTGTCCCTCCCCTAGCCCTTTTTAAAATATTCTCTGGTCTCATGGGCGGGGGTAGATGTTCAAAATGTAATGTTGGCAAGTGGTGCTTACAACTATATTATGTTTCTGTCATGAAAGTTTATGTTTTTCATTCCTGAATAATTGGTTTGATTTTTGTTCATAATTGTTGACTTTGGAAGTTAGTGGGTGTGTGACTGCCTCCCCATCAACCACTGCAGCCTAAGTTTCCAAATTGCACACTGAAGTGCTCTTGGTACCACAGAAAACTCATGTACCACTGCGAGATATTTTAAATTGTCAAGGAAAGGGTAACATTTGGGGCACACTGCACAAACTACTGTTATTAAGTTGTTTAGACCTAACTACTAAGTAAAAGAACAACAAAAAAAAAATACATGTTTGAAGTTTCTGTTCACCCAGGGGCACCACAAAAATATCACCAAGTTTTACACAAAAGGTATTTTGAACAGAGGATATTTGGGGGCCACTCTATAACCTTCTTAATAACTATTGTATGCCTTTTGGGGATCCATCTAGGTATGGGACAGTGACTTTATGCCCAGATTCAGAGATAATACATTAGCTTAAATTAATTAGTGCAGGGCCAGTGGTATAGCTTGGCAGACTATGTGCTTGCTTAGGTAAGTGTAGGGGCCAGGGTAAGATCTCTGGCATCGCAAGACATGCCAGTCCTGCCTCTGGGCATGCTAAGCAGATGGAGCTGGACGTGGTAGCGCATGCCTGTAATCCCAGCACTAGACAGGTAGAGATCATGAATCACTACAAGTCTGAGCTGCATGGTGAGACCCTATACACACACGCGCGCACACACACACACACACACACACACACACACACACACACTCCCCTTAACCGTAAATTAATCAGTGCAACTTACCCTTCTAGCTGCGTTAAGAAGTTAACTGATTAGCAGGTGAACTCATGAATCAGGATGTGAAAATGTGATCCAGTTAATCCAAATCAGAATAAAACTTAGCCCTCTTCTTTGGAATGCTGAACCAAGTTCCTTCAACAAATTTCTCTCTTCTTTTTTCTTTCTTTCTGAAAATGCATATAGCTCCTAAAACTGTTGATGGGCATTTTTTGATGAAAATGAGAACTAGCCTTTGGATGAAGTTGGCATTGCTGAAAGTAGAAAGATGGAAAGAAACTACAGCTACTGAATCAAGCCCTGCCCGAAGCCTCATACTTGGGTTTATGTATATTCCTATAAATATTATTGATGAAGTTTATAAGCTTTTTCAAATTTTTATTCACAGTAGTTCTTTGTATAGTATGGGTTTAAGACAGGTATAGTGTTATGAATATCTTTACTTTTTTTTTTTCCTGATCCCATGAGAATTCCAATTCAAAATTAAAGGGAAATAATGATAATGGACATCTCAACCCAAATCTCAGAGTTTTCAGCAATTCAACGTTTTGTGTGATGCTTGCTATGAGTACCTGTTTTATAAGTACTCAGTCATCAAATTAATGAAATTTTCTTTAATCACTAATTGCTACCAAGATTAAGTGTTGAATTTTATCAGTTGCTTTTCTTGTATGTATCGAAATGACCACATCATTATCTCTCATTTTCTTTTAAAGAAGTATCCTTTTTATTCCTAATTCTCTGTGCCTAGTCTCTTCTTTATGATTTGTCTTGGTAGGCTTTTATTTTATTTAATGAATGTATATACTTGTATATATTTATTATTTCCATCTTTTACTTTTCTTAAGCTTGATATATTTTCCTTTTTGTAGATTTTTGAGATTTTAGCTTTAACCTGGATTTTTAGTGTTTTTCTCATAAGTGCATTTAAGTAGTTTCCCACTGGATAGCACTTTAACTGCATCTTATGAGTTTTCATAAACGTTTGCCTCATTATGATTCAGTTAAAATGTTTATATTTCTTTTATAATTTTTCTACAATTCATAGTATATTTTTGTTGTTACTGTTATTTGCTTCCAGACAGTTGGGATTCGTATCAATTTCCAGTTGAATTCCACTATAGTAAACAATGCTTTAAATGACTTCAGTCTTTTTGTATTTGTTGACACATATTTTGTAACGAAGAGTTTGATTGGGTTTTGTAATGTTTTATGTACATTTGAAAAGACTTCATTCTTTCTCATATGCTAATTAGACTAAGTTTGTTAATTGTGTTGCATAGACTGTAGTCTTACTAAAAGCTTGATCTGCCTATACGTATTTAAATCTTATATAATTATAGTTTAGCAATTTATTTTTTTAGTAGTATGAATTCTAATTTATATATTTTGAGTCTGTCTTTGTTTTTTATTTTTATTTTAAAGACTGAAAATAGCAGAAACAAAGATAGAAAAACAGTAACAAGTAAGAGTACATATAGTACAGAATTTCTTTTTTTTGATTTGATATTTTTATTCTATAAATTTAACAATGGTTATATTACATATTTTCATCATCAGATCAGTTTAGATTAATACATATAGGTATATAAGATTGATCAAACAATTAAACATTCACACATTTAATCAACATTACTTTTTTTTTTTCTTTTCCCCTTTATTATTTTAAAAGTTGACACATTGCCTACTGTCCTCACAGTAGTTTTACAGAACACAATGTGGGCATGACCCACCTCCCTATTGATGTTGCTAAGAAGAAAAAAAAAATTTAAAAAAGGGAAAAGAAAATTCTTCTCGTTGGACTAAGAGGAAGCAGATGCATACACAGTCAAATGTTCTGCAATTGCAGTGGGCCACCAGTGAAGCTTGTAATGTTGGAGGCTATTGATCTAAGCCTCCTAAAGCTCATCTCACCAATCAAGCTCTGTGCTTCATGCATTGTAATTAAGCTTTTTTTTTGGCTGGGTGATCAAAGGCAAGTCAAAGCAAGACCTGTATAACAAAACATTCGGGGTTTTTTTTGTATCTTCCAGGGTCAAATCCCCTCAGGATTGAGTTTGGAACCATATACAGTACTTTGTAGAACTGTTATTAGTGTCAGCCTTCGGGACGAGTCATGGCCATTGCTTGGCCAGTTTGCTTTCTGCGAAAGCCTGAGAGAATGTTTTTCTCTGGGTGACTCTCCTTAGACGCATTATAGTACATTTATCCCTTTCCTCTGAAGTCCCATAATCTCCTTGACCAGAAAATTTGGGACACCTCTGAATTAATGGATATTACAGCATAGGTTCTCTTATATCCTGAGTCCTTATTGACCTTAAAGGGCTAGGGCCAAAATATTGGCTATCGTCATAGCCCTTCTTTTTCTCCAATTTTTGGTCTTTTAACTTACATTCTTAACCCTCCAGCAGAAAAGCTTTCTGATACTATTACACTATAGCATAGGTACTTGAGCTTATCATACTGGCTTTCTGAGTATCAAATATCTTTGACCTAGCTTGAAATTGATATTTTCTGACCATCATTGATATTCTAATAATGTTCCATACATTAGGATACAAGCAGTTACACAATTTTTACACAGATATTTGGGAATTAAAGGAAATACAAAATTATAGCCTGTCAAGACTATGGTATTTGACCCAGTCTCTTATTTCCAAGTACTACTCTTGAGAGAGAGAATGACAGTAACTGAGTTTACACTGGAAGCAGTACACATCAAAAAGACAAGAGTGACATGCATTCCAAGCATAGTTTTAGTGTTACATAGTGCTATGTTCAATATGATGAACCTTTTGAAGGTTCTTGAGACCAATATCTGATTCATTGTGTAGTACAGAATTTCAAAACCAGAAATATTTAACAATGGTTATATTACATGTTTTCATCATCAGATCAGTTTAGATTAATAGATATAGGTATATAAGATTGATCACACAATTAAACATTGACACTTTCAATAAACATTAATTTTTTTAACAATTGACACACTGCATATTGTCCTCACAATAGCAATACAGAGCACAGGGTGTGGGCATGACACACCTTCCAACTGGTATTGGTAAGGAAAGAAAAAAAATTCTTCTCTTTAAACTAAGAGGAAGCAGATGGGTTCACAGTCCAGTGTTCCACAATTGCAGTGGGCCACTAGTGAAACTGGCTACATTGGAGACTATTGATCCAAGCCTCTTACAGCTCATCACACCAATCTAGCTCTGTGTTTTATGCATGGTAATTAAGCTTTTCCACTGGGTGATCAAAGGCAAGTTAAAGCAAGACCTGTATAAGAAAACATTCATCTTTTGTATCTTCTAAGGTCAAATCCCAACAGGATTAACTTTGGAACCATGTACAGTGTTTTGTAGAACTGTTGTCAGTGTCAGCCTTCGGGATGAGTCAAAGCCATTGCTTGACCAGTTTGCTTTCTGCGAAAGCCTGAGAGAATGTTTTTCTCTGGGTGACCGTCCTTAGACACACTATAGTTCATTTAATCCTTTCCTCTCAGGTCCCATAATCTCCTTGACCAGAAAATTTGGGACACCTCTGAGTTGTAGGATATTACAGCACAGGTTCTCTTATGTCCTGAGTCCTTACTGACCTTTAAGGGCTAGGGCCAAAATATTGGCTATCTTCATAGCGCTTCTTTTTCTCCAATTTTTGGTCTTTTAACTTACATTCTCAACACTCCGGCAGAAAAGCTTCGTGATACTGTTACTGTATAACATAGGTAATTGAGCTTATCATCACTGGCTTTCTAAATATCAAACATCTTTGACTTAGCTTGAAATTGATATTTTCCCACAATCATTGATATTCTAATAACTCTCCATAGAATGTGCTATAAGCAGTTACACAAGTTTTACGCAGACATTTCAAAATCCAAAGATGTACAAAATTGTAGCTTGTCAAGCCTATGGCATTTGGCCCAGTCTCTTACTCTCAATTAGTACTTTTTTTTTTGTTAACCAACCATTTACTTGAGAGTATAACAGTAACTGAGTTTACATTGGGAGCAGTACATATCGAAAAGATGAGAATGACATGCATTCCAAGCATAGTTTTAGTGTTGCATGGTGCTATGGTCAATGTGGTGAACCTTTTGAAGGTTCTTATGACCAATATCTGATTCATCCTGTGTACATAAGTGTATGGTTTTGCTCCTGCTATATTTCCTCTGTTATCTGCTTCCAGTCACTTCCTTGTTTAATCCATAACACATTCAGCTGTGTTATGCCCTTAAGTTTTTATTTTTTCTTTAGAGTTCTTATAGTAGGGAGACTATACAATATTTACACATGTAGGTCTGGTTTATTTCACTAATGAGTATATGTTCAATATACATCCATTTATATATGAAGTCTTGAAACTGATCATTCTTTATGGATGAGTAGTATTCCATTGTATAAAAATACCACATTTTCTTTAACCATTCTTCAAATGATGGGCATTTGGTTGTTTCCAAGATTTGGCTATTACAAATTGGGCTGCTATAAACATAGGTGCACAAATATCGCTATGGTATGATGTATTCAGTTCTTCTGGGAAAATTCCCAGTAGGGGGATAGCTGGATTGAATGGGATTTCCAAATCTAGTTTTTTAAGGATTCTTCACACTGCTTTCCATAATGGTTGCACCAATCTGCATTCCCACCAGCAGTGGAGAAGGGTTCCTCTTTCTCCACAGCCTCTCCAGCATTTGTTGCTGGTTGATTTCATTATGATACCTATTCTTTCTGGAGTGAGATGGTATCTAACTGTTGTTTTGATTTGCATTTCATGAATGGCTAGCGATGTGGAGCATTTCTCCATGTATTTATAGGCTTGCTGAATTTCTTTCTCTGAGAAGTGTGTGTTCATCTCAGATGCCCATTTCTGGATTGGGTCTTTGAATTTTGGAACTGTAATGGTTTTTAACTCTTTATAGATTCTAGATAGAAGTCCTTTGAATGAATACTTGTTAGTTAAAATCTTTCTGAAATTTGTGCATTGTCTTTTCACTGTGTTGGCAATTTCCTTTGATGTGCAAAAACTTCTTAGCTGGAGGAGGCCCCATTTGTTGATGCTTTCAAGTGTTAAATGTGCAATTTGATTTCTGTCCATGAGCTTTTTGCCTACTCCGATATCTTCAAGATTTTCTCCCACTTTCTCTTCTAGGAGGTTTAATGTTTCTCTTTTAATATTTAGATCTTTAATCCATTTTGACTTTAGTTTAGTGCATGGTGACAGACTAGGGTCAAGTTTTAGTTTTGGCATGTAGAGAGCCAGTTTTTCCAGCACCATTTGTTAAAGAGACTATTTTTCTTCCGGTAAGCATGTTTGGCCCCTTTGTCAAAAATGAAGTGGCTGAGTGTGTTTGTATTTGCTTCAGCATCTTCTATTCCATTGATCCTCAGGTCTATTCTTTTGTCAATACCATGCTGATTTTATTATGGTAGCTTTGTAGTATAACTTTAGGTCAGGAATTCTAATGCCTCCTGCCCTATGTTTGTTGCCCAGTATTGTCTTTCAATTCTGGGTATTTCTTCATTCCAAATAAATTTTAGGAATGACTTCTCCAGGTCTGTGAGGTATGCTGATGGTATTGGATAGGAATTGCATTAAGTCTGTATAACAATTTAGGCAGCATGGCCATCTTAACAGTGTTAGTTCTTCCTGTCCAGGAGCAGGGAATATCTTTCCATTTTCTGAAATCTCCTAGGATCTCTTTTTTCATAGTAATGTAGTTTTCATTGAAAAAGTCTTTTACTTCCTTAGTTAGGTTGATTCCTAAGTATTTCATTTTCTTCGGTGCTATCATAAAAGGTACTGTTTCTCTAATCTCTCTATCAGTGTGTTTTTTATCTGTGTAGAGGAATGCTATTGACATTTGTGTGTTGACTTTGTAACCTGCTATGCTACTGAATTTCTGTATTAATTCCAGTAGCTTTTTGGTGGAGTTCTTTGGGTCTTCTAAGTAGATTATCATGTTATCTGCAAGTAGTGAAAGTTTTACTTCTTCTTTACCTATTCTTATTCCTTCTATTTCTCTTTCTTGTCTAATGGCTGTAGCTAATGACTCCAGAACTAAATTGAATAGAAGTGGCGATAGAGGGCATCCTTGCCTTGTACCAGATTTGAGAGTAAAAGACTTCAGTTTTTCCCCATTTAGAATTATGCTAGCTGTTGGATTGTTGTAGATGGATTTTACCAGGTTGAGGTAGAGGCCCTATATTCCAATTTTTTCTAGGACTTTGAACATGAATGAGTGTTGCACTTTGTCAAAAGCCTTTTCTGCATCAGTTGAGACAATCATGTGATTTTTGGTCTTGGTTCTATTGATATAGTGTAATGCATTTATAGATTTGCGTATATTGAACCATCCTTGCATCCCTGGAATGAATCCTACCTGGTCATGGTATATAATCTTCTTAATGATTAGTTGTATTCTATTGGCGAGGATTTTATTGAGAATTTTTGCGTCTATGTTTGTCAGAGAAATTGGCCTGTAGTTTTCTTTTTTAGTTGCATCTCTCTCTGGTTTTGGTATCAGTGTAATTCTTGCCTCTAAGAATGATTTTGAAAGGATTGCTTCCTTTTCAATTTCATTAAAGAATTTGAGGAGTGTTGGAATTAAGTCTTCTATAAATTTCTTGTAGAATTCAGTGGTGAATCCATCAGGTCCTGGACTTTTCTTTGTCGGTAGGCTTTTTGTTACAGTTTGTATTTCATTGGCTGTTACTGGGTTATTGAGAGTTCTAATATCTTCCTGATTTAGTTTTGGTAATTTGTATTTTTCTAGGAATCTGTCCATTTCATCTGTGTCTTCAATTATGTGAGAATATAGATTCTCAAAGTAGTTATTTATGATCCTCTGAATCTCTGCTGTATCTGTAGTAATTTCACCCTTTTCATTCCTTATTGCTAGAATTTGAGTCTTTTCTTTCCTCTTTTTGATGAGCTTAGTGAAGGCCTTATCAATTTTATTTAATCTTTCAAAAAATCAGATTTTTAATTCATTAATTCTCTGTATTGTTTTCTTTGTTCAATTGAATTAATTTCTGCTCTAATCTTTATAATTTCCTCCCATCTTTCGGCTTTTGATTTTGTTTTCTCTTCCATATCTAGTCGGTTTAGGTGTTGCATTATAGAGTATTTATTTGTTCCCATTCTGTATTCTTAATATGTCTTCAGGGCTATAAATTTCCCTGTAAGAACTGCCTTTATTACATCCCATAAATTCTGCTAAGTTGTGTTTTAATTTTCATTAAATTCGAGATATTTTTTAATTTCTTGTTTATTTTCATCTGTAACCCACTCATTGCTGAGAAGGGTGCTGTTTAATTTCCATGTATTTCTGGAGTTTTTGTGGTTTCTTTTGTCATTTATTTCTAATTTCAATGCACTGTGGTCAGATAGTATGCATGGGATAATTTCTTTTCTTGGATATACTTAAGCAGGACCTATGTACTAATATGTGGTCTATTTTAGAAAATGTCCCATGTGCAACTGAAAAAAAATGTACTCTGAAGTGTTTGGGTCGAGCACTCTGTGTATGTCCACTAAGTTTAGTTTTTCCTGGTTCCGGTTTAGGTCTGCTACTTTTTTGCTAATTTTTTGTCTGCTTGACCTATCTTTATTCGGATAAAGAGGTGTTAAGTTCTCCTGTTAAAATTGTGGTGCTAGATATGAGATTTTTCATGTCCACTAAGACTTATCTTATGTAACTTTATGCTCCAGTGTTGGGTCCATACATATTTATGAGTGTTACCTCTTCATCTTGAATGTTTCCCGTAACCCTCTATATAGTGGCGTTCTTTATTTTGTTTGACAAATCTTGGTTTGAAGTTTGGAGTGTTTGCAGACAAGATTGCTACCCCTGCTTTTTTCTGAGGTGCTGAAGCATGTAGTATTACTTTCCATCTTTTAACTTTTAGTTTGTGAGTTCCTTTATGAGGTAAGTATGTTTCTTGTTTACAGCATATTGTTGGAATTGGACTTTGTTTCCTTATCCACTCTGCCAGTCTATTTCTTTTAATTGGAGAATTGAGTCCATTTACATCCATGGTTATAATTGAAATGTATTGACTTATGATTGACATTTCTTTTACTTACTACTGTTTACTCCTTTTTCTCCTGTGTTTAATTGGTTGCCCTATTTGGTAGATTCTTTCTGTTCTCATTTGTTGAGTTTGGGTTGTTTGGCTCCCTGTAAAATTCTTTTCAGTATACTCTGTAGGGTTGGCTTTGATGTCATGAAATTCTTTAGTTGTTCCTTGTTATGGAAATATTTCACTTTTCCCTCATACTTGAAGGAGAGTTTTGCTGGGTATAGCACTCTGGGCTGGAATTTGTTTTCATGGAGGACTTGAAGCACTCTGCTCCATGCTGTTCTTGACTTCATAGTTTGTGAAGAGAAATCTGCTGTTATTCTGATGGGTTTTCCTTTCAATGTGATATGTTTCTTTTCTCTAGAAGCTTATGTTATTCTTCTGCTGGATTTGTGGACTCTTGACTATTATATGTCTGGGTGTGCTTTTAGTCGAATTGGTGTTATTTGGAGTTTTATATGCTTAATTTACCTAAATGTCCCATTGTTTTCTCAAATTTGAGGAGTGTTCTGCTATTACTTCTGCCCATATTCTTTTTATATTAGTTGTGTTGACTTCTTCTTTCTTGTTGATTCCTATTAATCTCACATTGTTCATCTATCTTTGCATCATCTTGCAGATATTGAATTATTTTTTCCTGCATCCTGGTTGTTTGTAAGAGATCATTTCTTACCTTTTCACTAGCTGAGACTATGTCTTCAAGATCTGAGACTCTATTTTCACTTTCATTCATACAGTTTTGCCAGCTTGTGATTGAGATTTTAGTTTCTTGTATATCTCTTTCAAACTGTTTCATGCTATCTATTTCTTTCGTATATTGCTCCATCAGGGAATCCATCATTTTTCTATTGTCCTCTAGTCTTTAACCAATCTCTTCTTTAGTAGTACTGAAGTCTCTCAGTATAGTTATCCTTTCTCTCTCTGGTTCAGAGATTATTTCTGCTCTGTTCTCCTCTCTTCTTCTCTGTAGTTGTTACCCTACTTTAGATACTATTAATTTAGAGATGTCTCTTTTAACCTCAGTGGCTATTTCTGCTCTGGTTCCCTGTGTACATTTCTGCAGTTATTTTTCCACTTCAGAGTCTATTAATTCATGCATTTCTTCTTTTACTCGACATGTTATCTCTGATCTGATTTGCTCCATACATTTCTGCACTTGTCTGTCTACCTCAGAAGCTATCAATTCAGTGATTTCATCTGCATGTTTCCCATTTTCTTGTATGGTAGTGTCTTCTGTATCTATTACAGGTGGGTTCGAGACCTGAGATTACATGTTGCTCCTTGTCTATATCATTCTATATAGCAGCGACCTTTGGTGCAGGACTGTGTGCCCCCAGGTGTGTCCTTCGTTCTAGGCTGCTGGGTCAGCTGAGCTGCTTCCAGGCCAGGGGAAGGAGGTCTCATTCCTGGTTGACCTGGTGCTGGATAGGCTGCATTTGCAGTGGGCTGGAGTAGGTCTCACATGGCGGGCCTGCTGCTGGATAGGGTGCACTTGCATAGGGTTGGGGGAGGTCTCACATGGGTGGGCCTGGTGCTTGTTAGGCTGCACTTGCAGTGGGTTGGGGGAGTTCCTTACTTCCGTTTTGTTGAGCATATTAATTGCAACTATTTCAAAGCCCCTGTTGGCTAAAGCCAATCACTGTTTCATATACCTTTGATTTCTTGTCATGTAATACTCTTCTTGATATCATAAGTAACTTTTTAATTTAATTTTTGACATAATGCATGAAAAAATTTTAGAGGCTCTTGCTCATCCTTCTATAGAGATATAGAGACATTGCAGAATTTCCTGTCTGCATGGCAGAGTGAAGACCAAGCTTAGAAGCAAGGCCAGTCTTGAAAGGCTCAGATCACCTTTCCAGGGCAGAGCTCTCAGAGGCTCCCACACACAGGTCTGTTATGCTCATTGAATTTTCACTTCTTAAGCTCTTAATTTGGTACTATAACTCTATCCAATCAGAAACTCAGACTTTCTGTTTTGGAGGCTCATTCATAATTTGTTAATTTACTACATCATTCGATCTCAGAATTCGTTGAATTTTCTTGATGAGCATTATACCCACTCTAATCTTTCATTCATTCTTTTTCAGTCAGATATCTAATTTTTATCTCTAGTGCTACAAGACCGTATACACCTTTGGGTGTTTTATGTGCCCCTTATACGTTTTTCAGTGTTTTCTCAGTAGTTACATTGTTTTGCTCTAAGCTACTCTGTCACATTCTAGACAGCCTTGTTTTCTATGTGCTACTGAGTGAGGTCAATCACCACTATTAAGTACTGCATACTTTATGTCAGACAAAGTATACTTCCAAAGTAATTTGGAAGGACTCTAGAAGTAATTCTTTCTTAGGATTTTAATATTTTATTGCTTATAATTGAAATAAGGCCTTTGAAAAATATTTCAGATTAAAAATAACAAAAACATTCCATGTTTCTGTTTCACAAAAACATTTATGTTGCAAGAGGCAGATACAGAGAAATCTCAACATACAAAAAGCAAGTTATCTCTTTTCTTCCATGAAGTGCTTCCCAAGTTTGGTAGATAAAATATCTGAATAATTATAAAAGATAAAATATCTGCTTACTCACATGGATATCCATATTTCTAATGACCAGCATAGAAATTGCAGTATGGAATTTTGTTACTTTTATTAAGAGAAATACAAGGAAATAAAAATATCTCTACATAAACATCAAATTGCAATGGAGATAAACTAGTGGAATATAGATGTCAACTTTCATTTAAAAGTAATAAAGCTTAGCATAAACTAGTTTTGGTATATGCATAGCTAGAGAATTGTATGGGAGGTTTCCAGTGTGTCAAGAAAGTTATCTGTGTAAGTCTAATAGATAATAGAGTCTTGTGACACATTTTATTTATCCATTATTTATTTATTTATCTGTGTTTTGCATAACATGTTAAGCACATATTCTATTGCTGAATTCTATTTCCAGCCCTCATACATTTATATTTGAAGTCAAGATAAAGGAAGGTTTTGGGACAGTTCTGGAACCCTTAGCAGAAAAGGAACAATTTAAAGTTAGTAACTTTGACTAAATTTAATGTTTAATTGCTGAGTGTTAGTTCTGTAGTACAGCTCCCATAACTCACTTTCTTGACTTGCCCTTCCCTGCCTTCCCTACTGGTACTTAGGCTTAAGACTGTACTAGATTTCATATCATCAGGTTCTGTATCCACAGATTCAGCCAACCACAGGTCAAAAATACTCAAAAGATCACTACATATGTAAGAAACATGTGGATTTTTCTCATCATTCCCTAAGCAATATAGTACAACAATTATTTAAATGAGCATTTACAGTTTATCGCATACTATGATCTAGAGATGATTTAAAGTATATAAGAGGATTGCAAATATGCAAATAAATATGCTGTTTTATATAAAGGACTTGACTATCCAGGAGTTCCAATATCAGCTGGCTATTCTAGAAACAATTCCTGCAGATACTGCAGAGCACCTGTACTTGAATACTCTTTGTATTTCTTATATTGGCAAACCTTATTTATTTGGTGTATCTGACCCTGAAATACATAGCATTGTATTTCAACCCCATTAAATTTCTTTTCCCTCTGTTTGTAGTAATCATATTTTAGTACTCTTTCTTCTATGCCTCTCTTTCCATTAAATATTTCCAACCTCAACAGATTTAACCTGTAACACCTTGTTTATATCTCTCCTAAAACTTTAAGCATAGTCTGTCTTGAAGAAAAATTATTTGCACTTTTGTGTTTTCTCTCTTGTAGAAAGTCAGTTCTTCAAAGCATAGAAGTATCTTTTCTATCTACAACCAGCCCTGCCAGAATCTTGGAAAGTTAATAAATACTTACTCAATTAAATAAAAGTGACATGTGGCTCCCATAGACAGTTAAAAGCATGGATGTCTGTTTTCCTCCAGGCTAACTTTTGCTCTGACTCTCATTCTTCAAATGTTCATTTGGCAAAAATATTTGCAAATTATGTAACTTAATAGAAGTAACAATAATGATTAAGGAACTAAAATGTCATACAAATGTGCAGTAGATATTTTTCAGAAGGTGATCTATAAATGGCTAATAAGTATGGGAAAAAATGCTCAGCATCACTAATCATCAGGGAAATGCACACAAAAGCCTCATGCCACTTAGAGTGACCCTTATCAAACGACGAGATAGCAAGTGCTGAGAATTACATAGAGAAAAGAGAACTGAAGACGCTCCACAGTGTGAGAATGTAGGTGTAAGTGCTGCCTGTTTGCTTCAGTATAAAATGGATAGTACCATGGTGAAGTTTTTGAAAATGGAATATATTTTTTTTTAATCCTGGGGGTTGAACTCATAGTCTGCATGCTGAGCTACATCACCAGCCATTTTTTAGATTTTACATTTTTAGACATGGTCTTTCTAATTTAATAAGTTGTGCAGCCTGGACCCAAACTTGTGATCTTCCTGCTTCTGCTCCCTAGAATTCTGGGATTGCAGACATGTGCAACCACATAAAGCTAAATCAAGAAATATTTTACTTATCAAATATCTTTCTAAAATCTCCATTTAAAAAATCTTAAAAGATTGGCTCACCATCCTACTCTATATGGCATCACTTTTACTTTTTTTCTATATTTTAGGCTGCTATTGAATATTCAGCACTTAGCCAATGGTTCTTAAATACTTGTTGAATAAATATATTTCTTCTATCATTTTATTTCAAATTCTTGCCTTGGGACTAAAATAAAATTAACTGAATTTCCTGAGTATGCTCCATGACAAAGAAGTGTCATTGGCTGTTTTATTAAGAACAAGATCCAGGGGCCAGGGAGATAGCTCCGTGGCACAAGTGCCTGCCTGGCAAGTGCAAGGTCATGAGTTTGAACCCCGGTCTCACAAAAAAAAACCAAAAGTTCCCCACAAGAAATAGCTTAGGTCTTAGGCATAAATCAACCATGTAGATTTCATATGAAGCTAAATTTACAATTTATATGACTTGTGCTTTACTAAGAAATATTTTGTCACTTGATGAGCAATTTTGATGTGATTGAAAAGGTCACTGTAACTGGTCAGTAAAGTCAGTCTCTATCACAGTTGGGAGTTTCTTCTATAGGCATACTTGTCCTGGTTCCATCTGATGGTCTCATGAGTCCTGAGAAACTACAATGAAGTTACTGCGGCAGATAACAAGGGCATCTTTTGGTGAAATGCTGTGTTCAGTTCCCCTCTATTCTTGCAGTTCACTACAGCAAGTTGCTTTCATAAGAACTAAACTACTACATGCGACGAAAATGTTTCCAATCAGGGCAAATGCACATTACCTTTTCCAACTAGCCTTTCCTCCAATTCTTTATCTTGATCTCTAAGAATTCCCTGTCACACACATTGGGTAAGAGTTCTCAGCCTCTTTATAAATGTTTTCATTTTTTCTTTCTTCCTCCACTTATCACCCAAAATCTGTTAGTTCCTTTTTCTTATTTAAGTACATGTTTTCATGGATTTCTTCCCTAAGTCTCAAAGAGAAGAGCCTTTAGGCATCCATTTTATTATTTTGTTTTAAATTTTTTATTCATTTCCATGAGAAAATAAAATAGCAGTGAAACAGTTTCAAAACAGGTTAGTAGGGCAGTTATAATAGTTAATACAGTACATATTGTCTTTATAGTAGTTATTCAGAAGATAAGATGCAGACATGGTATCTTGTCTAAACAATATTAGTACAAACCTTTCTTCTCATTGAACTAAGTGAAAGTACCTGTATATCTATCCTATTTTGTGTATACAAATATATTTATTCTTTTTTTTTCACAACAAAACGGTCCTTTATACGTCTGCAAAGTTAGTAACACATGACTCTAGGTTACCTAGCAACTAATAGCTGACCTTAACCAGGCAGGATGTTTATCTCAGAACTAAGGAGGCTTACTTGCTTTAGGCGCTGAGGCTAGTCCCACATACACATATTTGACCAATTTCCTACCTTCCATAACTCCCATCATATCTCCCTTTTTTGTTTTGTTTTGTCAGAGATGGGTGTTCTGTTGCAGTTAGAGAAGCTATATTTGGAGAAGTCTTTAAAGGACCATTTCTTTTCATACTTGATGCCAGATTGTAGGTGCTTGAATTCAGCAAAATAATCCAATATAGTCTAATAGTCATAATAGTAATGAGTTTTTAGCACAACTGGCAATTGTCAGAAGTTGTTGACTTGAACCTCAGTATATTAATATGCCATTACTTTTTATACCTCGTGGTTATACTTTTGTGCTGGATGGTTAAGACCAAGTTAAAGCAAGACCTATATAACAAAAAATGTAACTATTGGTATCTGACAAGGTCAGTCAAATCCCCTTAGGATTTACCCTGAAATCATGTGTAGCAGTTCTCAGCCTGTAGGTCGAGACCCCACTGGGGATTGAATGACCAAAACACAGGGGTTGTCTAAAGCTATCGGAAAAGTTATTTATTTGGAATTACAGTTTTGAAGTAGCCACCAAAATTATTTTTTGGTTTGGAGTCACTGCAACATGAGGAACTGTATTATGGGGTCACAGAATTAGAAAGGTTGAGAACCACTGAACACCTTATAGATTTTTTGTCAATGTCAGCCATCTGGATGAGCCACAGCCATTGCTTGACCAATTTGCCCTCTGTGAAAGCATGAGAGAATCTCTTTAGATAACCATGTTTCTGTTTTAAGCTCTTTTTCTAACTTTTTTTGGCTATTCTTTCATTTTCCTCTTTTTCTTCCTCTTTTATGAATTCTGTCGTTAACTTCTCATGAGCCTTTTGAAAATATACTGCTTTTATTTTTATTGTATAAATTAGTACATGAAAACTCTGCTTACATCTTTGAATATTAAAAACCTAAAATTCTTGTTGTTGAAAACCAATAGCCCTCCCTTCCTTAGCTCTTTTTGTTGCCTAAAACTAACTACCCAGAAACACCCTAGTTCAATTATTTTAGCTGTCTGTATACTTTAAATAATACCACATCTTGGTTTTAAATTTTTACACAAGTGTATTTGATACTATGGAAGATAAAACTGTTGGTGTCTTACTCTTCACTCATCACCCCCCATCCCCTTCTGCCCAACTAAATAAGTTTTCAAGTGTTAGCTAAATCAGCAGTCATTGTTTTCCTTAATAAGATACTGTAAATTTTTCATTGCCCAATTAGGTAGTATATTTTGTTCTTTTATTTTTTGTACAATTATTTTTCTTTCTAGAATTAACAGTTATCTTTTATGTATTTACTTGTTTAGTTTCTGTCTTTATACTTAACTATATTTTCCCAGAATTTATAACATACCTTTTAAACAACTATAAATAACCTTCTAAAAGCTAACTACATCAGTTCCACATTCTTATCTATGGAGATTTCTCTCTTATGCCTTTGATCCTCTTGCTTAAATATAAACCAGCCTTCCAGGGATATGCACAGTTGTCATTCTGGAACATTCTTTCACTAATTTAGCAGTATTTCCCCTGTACTATATCTTGTTTCCTATATTTTAGAACTTCCTTACTCCTTAATAATTTCCTCTTTTTATGGATCACATTCTTGAGGAGTTCCTAAGGAACAGCATACAGGGTAGATTTTGAGATTTTGAATATTTGGATGTATAAGATAGGATTCAGCTATACCATGTCTAGATGTGATATTTTAGATTCAAAATAATATAGCCTCAATATTTCAAAGACATTAGCTTCCTGTCCTGCTTTTATAAATTTGATTTGTATTGACACCTTTCATATGCGTTTGTTTTCCCTTGCTTATTTGTCCTTTTTGGAAAGATTTTAGGGTCTTTATTTCTTTGCAGTGTTCCTAAATTTCAACTGATGATGATACTTGGTGTGCTCTATCCATGTTCATCATTCTAGCTTCTTTCAGTAGAGAAACTCATATCCTTTAATTTGAAGACATGTAAAAGAATTATTTGTTTATTCTTCTCTCTATTCTCTGCCTTGTTTCTAGGAACTACAGATACTTTCAGTTTCTATCCTACCTTTATAGAAGTGTTTTGCCCAGAGGCTTATAACTTATGATAAATGGTTTGTTTTTTTGTTTTATTTTTACTATCATTATGGAGAAAGAAGTATGGGAGAAAACTCAGCCTAAAGAACAATTTATCTTTTACTCTATTCTGTACAGAAATCTTGCTTTTGAGTGAAGAAATGCCTGTTGTTTTTATTACCTTTCATCATAAACTATTAATGCTCTTAAATCACAACAATACTAATCATATTCTGATTATTAATAGTAATGGCTATCCATTATGGATGTTGCTGTACATCAGAGTATTTGCTATAATAATGCTACCTCTTAGCATTATTAGTAATATTGAATAAGTTATAGCACATAAAGTACTAGAAGCAAACACAATACACAGAGCTCAATAAATAAGAGTTATTTCATCACTATTTAATGATTCAATTATATGAGCCTGGTCTCATTTTAGAAAGGAAGAAGCTGAGGTCCAAAGAAGCTAAATTACTTATACAAGTGACACAGCTATAAGTATATAGTAGAGCTGGAACCCCCTTTTCTGGGTATAAACAACATGTTTCTTCTATTCTGTTACAACACCAGTGATGGCTTCCTGGTAAAGTTTGTGTTGGATCTCCAAGCACTAGCAATTGCAGGCTTCTTTGAAGACACACACGAAAAAACTTACATTCTGCCCCGTGTCTGCTAAACTCTTGCTGTATGGAGACAGACTGGAAAAAGCATTTTCAACATGTTATTCTGTGGCGTCAGGAAAAGACTGAGGTTTCCCTAAATTAAAGCTGTGGGGACTTTCAGTTAGTGGTACATTGAAGGACTTGCTAATTGATACATGCAGTTTGTGTTAAAACAAGCAACACATGGTGTCAATTCTAGAAAGAAAGTAAATAGATTTGGCTATTTGTATCCTGTAAGATGCACAAAAGAAATGTGTCACTTGTGGTTTTACAGAGAGTCAATACATTTTCCTCATCAGTCATACAAAGTTCAGTCCCTTGCAGTTCTCCCAAAACGTCCCCATGTGATGGCCAAGAGCTGTGGGGGCTGAACACCTTCCGGGGCTGAACACCTTCCAAATCTTCAGGGCTGGCTCTGACTCAGTCAGCTCCATCCTCTGCCGAGGAGTTTGGAATGCTTGGCCGAGCCAGGTACAATACATTTCACCTTTAATTCTGGAACTGGAAAATGTTCTTTTCCAATAATCTTGGACATTCTTTGGACAGGACCATTGGACTAGACAAATTTTGACCTAGAAATAGTCTTGAGTCAAATCTCTCTTCCTGTGTGTGTGTGTATGTGTGTGTGTGTGTGCGCGCACACGCACATGCATGTGTGTGTGGCACCTTATGTATGTTAAGCAAGCAATCCCTGATCTACATTCCCAACCTCTTTAATTTTTTTTTTTTTCATGTTGAAGCAAGGTGTCACAAATTTTCCCGGTTGGCCTCTAGCTCACATTCCTCCTGCTTCAATCTCCCAATCAGCTGGGATCATAGGCATATACCATCATACTTGAACCCTCTTAAAATTTTAGTAAATGGGGGGAAACAACCAACCATTGAAAGAGATGGTGAACTATGCTATTCTTATGATCTCTGGGCTTATATCATAGAAAGGAAACCATTCTGCACAAACATTTTCAGATTCTGAGACTATAGAAGTCCACTGAAAGCAAATGTATATAACAAAATTTTAAGAGCTGGCCATCTGCTTCTTTCCTTTTACATTGAAAATGTAGTATCTCAGAATTGATTGGCTGTTTTCAATGAAATAGCTGAGTCTGGAAACCAAAGAATCAATCTAAGAGAAAATATACCATCTCCATGATGTATGCTAACTTCTTTTGTCCTTGAGGATTTTCATTAATAAGAATAGACAGACAAGATAGGCCAGTTTAAATGATTTGGCCAACACCAGAAAGAAAAGGAGCTAAGTCATATAAGGTATCTACTATGAGTCACCATACTTAAATATTTTCTCTACATTCAATTTTAATTTCTCCAACTCAATGAATAAAAAGAAACTTTTTGTACTCATTTTATGGTGAGGAAATAAAGTGATTTAATACTTGCCTAAGGATACAAAGGGGATGATCTAGAACTAAACTAAATCCAGAGTTGACTTTAAAATCTATATTGTTTTCATTGTACCATATTATACAGTCTTGAACACACACATACATTTACACAGCTATTGTAGACTATCTTTAGAAAGATAGTATAATATAATAAAAAGAAACAGGTAACCTCTATTCAGATCCTGGGTCTGTTAGTACATTAGGTGTGTTCCAGTAAACTAATGCTTTTACTTCTGTGACTCATTTTCTTCCCCTGTAAAATGAGATAATATTAGAATTACCCTAAAAAGTTGTTGTAGTGTATAAATGTCTCTTATATGGAAGACATTTAAAATAGTATGTTCATAGATGAAGTAGTCAATTCACAACAATTATGTCTAAACATCCTATGTTACTGGAGAGGTATTATAGATGACTCAGTACAGTGATCATTGGAACACTTTTTGAGACAATCTCTCTCTCTCTTTTTTTTTAGCAGAATAGATTTATTGGGGGAAAGAAAGAAAGCTCTCGTCTGAGAAAGGAACAGGAGGGGGCCCGAGCAGATTGTAAAATGATTGATTCACATATGTTTATTAATAAGACACATACACTTTAAATAATTTGCAACCCAAAACGTGGACAAATCTCTTAGTAGTAAACCTAGTACAGATCTCTAGAAGATAAAAGTCTTGCAGTGAAAGTGCTAGAAGATTATATATACATATGTAAGCCTCCTGAAGTACCTCATTCTTAAGGACCAATTGTAATGGTAATATGGGAATTTAGCCTTCAAGAGAAGAAAAGTTTGAATGATTTATGACATTGATTATGAAACACCTAGATTAATAATTATGAAACCATTTAATAGCTGCAGTCTTCATACATCTTCTTTTCAAAGTCCTGAAGATTTCTCTGCCTGTTCTCTTGCTTATCTAGGTGAGGAGAAGTAAAGAAGAAAGCTAATTTGGAGAAAGAAGACAACTGCTTAAAAGTTTAGAACAAATTTTCTCAGAAGGCTTCAGCTGTGAAGCAAAGAAGGCCTGGTTGTCTCCTTCTCATCTCCTCAATGGCTTTGCTGTCCTTGGCATGAATAAGAAGTAAGATAAGTGCCATGGGTTGTGAACACTGGGTCTCACACATGGACATGCATGTATGTGGGCAGAGGTCATAAGACTTGCCCCAGCTCAGCTACTTGTTCTCTGTGACATCCAGGCAAGTTATGTTAACTTTCTAGGCTTCCATATATTAGGGCAGAAACATGCACAATTCTTTCTGTTTCTCACATCCTATGACTATTCTATGATTCTTTTGCCCCTGGGGCCTGGAATTAATCTGGTGAATCTAAGAAAGCATCTGGTTCTACAAAGATATGTGGACAACTGCCTGAGAGCCAACAGCCACCCATCATCACTCTTAATCCCTTCTGTCAGGTCCAGGTGGCGTGTGCTCCCCCTGGAACAATCTGTCCCTCATAGCCAGCTCAAGAGCAGCCGTGCCTTGGAAGATACAGAAGACGGATGTTTGCACCTTGACCTTATTGCTCCCTTCTTGCATATCTTCATTATTCCCATCCCTTACAACCAGAACTATGCTTCCTTTCCCCATGAACAAGATGCGGAATCAAAGGCAAAAATAGTAGGACCCTCAGGCAAAGCCTCTTCACTGTGATTTACTACATTACACAATAGTTTCTCTGAGTCCCTCTGGCTTAGTCAGGAAAGCTGGCCAAGTCCCACATAAGAACATAAAATATTAAGAAAAATGCAATCCCAAAGGTAGGCGGGAAAGATAAAAAGAATTTTCCATTTTCAATTCTAAATGTCAAATAGCAATTCTAGTTTTTATTTTAGGGAAAATAATCATTATTTTTTGAAATTATGCTGCAAATAACTGTATGCTAAGACTTTTTACAAGAAATTATTTGGGGGAATGTATTTAACTCACTACACTTAGAATTCACTCTAGGACAACTACAAATACAATGAAGTGCCATCGTAATCACATAATACGGTAGTGATGGATTGCTACTTTAAATTGACATGCCAGCTATGTAAATGTCAATACGTGATTTTTAATTATCATAAATGATGAGTAGTTTAGGATAATCTAAGTATAATGTGGGCATAACATTTATAGTTTGTAAACTAAAAGGATGCTAATCAATTATTATATTTAAGACAAAACCCATGGGAAAAGTAATTGATCTATTAAGATAAAAAATTATTTTTAAGAGTTGGATAATAAGCAAGTTGATGGTAAGGATATACGGAAATTATTGCTGATGATTAGTTTGACCTCAGTAAATAAATGTTTACTTACCTTATTGCTGAGTGGTACTGATGGGATATTTGTAGAAGTTCCCACAAGATGGACTGGCAATTGTTTGATTCTGCTGGTGTAAAGAGGACAATTGAGCTTTATCTCTTGTGAAACATGATATTATTTCTTTCATTATAAAGAGGTACATTAGATAGTCAGCTCACAAAGAGAAAGGTTTCTTTCACCTCCTACTGTTGGTGGTTTCATTCCCACTGGTTTGGTCCTGTGACATTACATCATGGTGGAGTGCATGAAAGAGCAAAGCTACTCACCTTATGAGCCAGGAGCAGGAGGAGGAATCCAGGGTCTCACACTGCTGTTTACACATGTACCTCCATGAAATAAGGACCTCACCCTAGGCATATGGCACATGTACCACAGCAGGATGCTTGTATCATTGAAAGCTGTAAAAGGTCTGCCAGAACTGCCCTAGGCTCGTCACCTCCTAATATCACTGACTTGAGGACCAAGCCTTTACCACATCAGCCTTTAAGGGATGTTTAATATCCAAACTATAAACTCTAATGCTCAATTCATATATTGACATCTAGACTATACAATAACTTCTTTGGATTTTGAAAAAGAAAGGCTTTTCACCCAAGCTTTAGTATCACAGAGAATGACATCATTGCAGTCATAGTTTAGTTGTGAGCACTACTTTTTAAAAATCACATCTGTACAACAACACAAAATTCTGTTGACTTGTACATTGTAAAAAATCTGGCCCAGGAAGTTATGTTAATTGAGTGACTAAATGACAAGTTATTTAACATCCTGAAGTAATTATGTTTTCTTGCATAGCTAATTTTTCCAAGAAATGTGGGCTGGATTTACAAATTATTTACCAGATTTGTCAGTAAGGAACAAAGTTTGTTTCACTGAGGTAATCGATTTATAATTTTACTTTTATTCTTGTTGGTTAACTTATATTAAGTGTATGTTTCCAGTTAGTTTTAATAGGTGTGTTTTATCTAACTGAATTTTATAACTTTGCATGGAAATAAAAATATACATTTCAATATCAAATTATATAACTAATTTATAATTAATATTTAATTGTATATTATGATTCTATAATACTTGTAAAGCTAAAATAAATAAAATGTTACTTATTGTTTCTATCCTCTATTTTTTCTTTGTGACATGGGGAATTGAATCTAGGGGTTCCTTATTACTGAGCTATATTACAGGGTTGTTTTATTTGTTACTATGAGACAGAGTCTTGCCAAACTGCCCATACTGGGCTTTCGCTTGTAATCCTCTTGTCTCAGCCTCCCAAATTGGTGAGAATATGAGTGTGCAACATCATGGCCTGTAGGTGCCATCATTTTGAGTCATTCCACTTTTTGCATAGTTTACATTATCAGTTTTAACTTGGGGCATGTTGTACCACATCAATATGGAATCTACTAGAATATGTTTCAAATAGATGCCACTTAAAGATAAAAATTTTGTGAGACTGTAAGATTTAAAATAATTTTAACGATGACTAGGACACTGGTAGACAGCAATAACGCCAGCTATTCAGGTGATTGAGGCATGTGGATCATTTGAGCCCATGAGTTGAAGGCAAACTTAACCAATACAATAAGACCTTGTCTTCTAAAACAAAACAAATACAAAAATATTTCTTTCAAGGTTAACATACCTGTATGTGATTTATTCAATATTGATTCCAATAAAGTCACTGGAAGCTTATTCACCACCAAGCCGCTGAGCTAATTCATGGTGGGGTTGGTGGCCCACTGCAATTGCAAAACCTTTGATTGTATATGTATCTGCTTCCTCTTAGTCCAAACGGAAGTATATTCTTTCCTGGTTTTTTTTCTTTCTTTCTTTCTTTTTTCTATGCAACATTAATAGGGAGGTGGGTCATGCCCACACACTGCACTCTATAGAATGATTGTGAGGACAATATGTAATATGTCAACTTTCAAAGAAA